>QNGE01005353.1:0-33953 GCA_008508345.1 Paragonimus westermani
TACGCGTAACTCGGTGTGAACTTGGATCGTTAGCGAACAATTTTATATCCAGTAGTTCTCTCTCACTAAATGTTCATATTGTCAATACCGTCACCTCCGTCCGAACTCCATGAATACGGTATTTCAAGTCCTTCAATCCACTCAACACATATCTGCTTTCAGACAGTGAAAACTAGAAGGGCAATAAGCTGCATCAGACAAACATCCATTCGGTCAGTTGTGAGGCTAACTTGTCACGAAATGTGGGCCCAACCTCAGCTTCAGTATTGCACATTCATCTGTTGCCATTTACGCAGGTCTGACTGGTTTGTGTTAGAAAACCTCCAAAAAACGTTCACTAAAAGCCCATTGGAATATTCTTCTCTGTTCGCCCAAGGACGGCGCTGCCAAAAATGTGGTGTAGTTCCACTCTGGTTATGAAGACTAAAGTTGAACCTTACGCCCCTCTATCAAGTGATACGTGTAGACGTCATCCTCACAGCAATCGTCGTTCTATTACCATATAGCTGCCTATATGGTCTAAGAAGTAGGGTTCAATTTGCCAAACCCGCTAGCTCAAAAAAAGATGCGCGCAAACTTCTCCATTCTAAAATATTCCTATATTTATGATAAACTTCCGAATAAAATCAGAGCTAATAAAACAAATTCGGAGTTATGAAGGAGGTTTGGACAGCTCTTACTTCATCAAATTCAATGTTTGTTTGAGCAACTCTGTTGCGTGCGTCATAGTCTCCATAAACTACATTCACTTGCCGTTTGACCACGTCCTTCTTGATGGAAGGCTTAACGTTTTGCTACTAATTACTTATTGATTTTTTGTATGGTTTGTAAATATCTGCAATGATCGCGCATAACCCAGCCAGCTTCTCACGTATACGTTGGGAAGTATATTATTATTATTATTATTATTATTATTATTATTATTATTATTATTATTATTATTATTATTATTATTATTATTATTATTATTATTACCTAGTGCGTGTGTCAAAACTTTCCAAGCTGCAATCAATTTCTTCCTGATTACGCCATTTTTGTTGGCAGGTCTCGCGTTGGCAATATTATACAGACATTGTGAACTGTGTAGTTCCCCGGCATGGCGTTTCAAGGTCGACACGAGATTGAAACACACATTTGGGCGCAAAGAGTATTTATCGAGTATACTGGCCACGTTGTAATAAAGAAATAACCCACACCCATTAATTGCTTATATGCCCAATTTGGTTGGCAAAAATGTTCAGTTGTTTCCGACATATGCAGTGTTTAAGCCTTCATGATCGATCTTACATTCTAAAAACGCCTCCAGCGGGATTTCCACGGTGGACTAAATGACCAAATCTTGCATAAGCCTTCAATATTGCGTGATTTCAGGACATATAAGTGACTTTACAGTTACCCATCACATTGGGTTTGCATTGCATTTCACACTAAACATCAAGGGGGAGTTCAATGATGGCTAGGCCAAAAGGTTTGTGAGTTAGTTATCCACTCGAATTTCATGTTCGGTCTGCTATCCTACCAGTTTTTCAAGCATAACTCGGTCGACGAATGGACAGTCATGGGAAAGATTGCACCTGGCGTGATCATTTGACAGTTTCTATTTGCGGACCACACGGCGTGGTGTAGAAATCGACTGTATGTACCAAACTATTACTGCCAACAGGCGTATTGTTTTGCCAATTCCTTATGAAATATACTTGAGTGTGGCTTGCAGATTGTACGGGAATGTTCAATTATCAGACTGCAAATGATCCAGTGTTACACTCGGTATAACTCGGCCAGTAAAAATGATTCTCGATTGCACGAAACGACACCACCCAGGTAGGTGAAGCAATCGACAGCCTCAAGCGGACTTCTTGCGATGACAGAAATGCAGCCAGTGCCAACACAATCTCGTAATAACACCACACGTTGAAAAAAGAGTAAAGTGCAGAGCACACAACAGGTACAATTTAACCCGTTCAGTATAGTCTGTATGTTCTCAGCAGAAAAACCATGTAGAACAATGTAGTCTGCATACACCAGTCAGCTTACCACAGGGAAGAACCCTACCACGATATCCTCGGAAACTCCAAGTGCTCACCACAGCGTTGAGAAAGAAAGATAAACTCGGATATCCCCGCCGAACGTCACCCAAAGTAAAGAACGCTCGAAATAGCTGCTCACAAATGCACACGCTGTCCCTGGTGTGAGTATACAATGACGAATAAACTGACGTACTACGCTGGGACTTCCCGCGATGAGGACAGACCCAGAGAACATGTCGAAGAAATGAATCGGAAGTAAGCGTTAGCTTAAAAAATGCAACGACTGATAGTTTGGAATAAAGTATCTTTGCTCCAATGTCTGTCGCAAGGCGAAGATATAATCGACAAAAACGCGACCAGACCGAAAACCTGTTTGCTCTCCTATGTGGTTCTCTGCTTCGGAGAAACCTCGTCATGAGTACCTTCGACATGATATACACATTCACATAACTAACACGTGATCAACACATGGAGTGGCAAATATATCACAAAATAAGAATGAATAGGGTAATGTGTAAGACAAGGAGACAGAAGAAGACAGATGGGGGAAAATTGTAACGATGCACACAGCGACTCGCAACACGGCAACCGCCTAGCTGGATACAGGATGAGTAGCGTTCCGGCGTAGTATGCGACCGTAGCACAACCGTCATTATCATCATCACCATCACAACTTCCTTAATCCTTTTTGAAGGTACTGTGGTTCGGGCCGCCGCTCATGTCGACAGCCGCGTGAAATACCTTGCGACAGAAGCATTTAGATGAAACGTTATCAGGAGAAACGTAACAACATCATTGTGGGATAGGGGAAGAAAGTCACGTTTGATGCTGCGACAGCCATTACCCATTTTTTGTCTGAACTGCATTTCTTGAGAAAACTAAACAGCGTAACTGACCCAGATGTTTGGGGTGGAACGGGCTTGGCGCTTTCACAGTACAATGTGCTGCCTCGAGACTGAAACATCCTCACTCTCAAGTTCTTTGTGGCAGGCGATCCGCCTGAGGCTCCTGACAGATTCACACACTTGAGTGACACTATCTTGCCAGCTTCTGGTAGTAAAAAGGAGATATCGGGATGTGGTAACCAATGGTCAATTCGGTTTTTAATTTACATTGCTTCAACGCACGGGACGTGTGACAGTCAGAAGCCAGAATGTTCAGATTCCTGCGCCGATAGGCCCAAGGCCCTCAACACCCTGGCATCAAGATTTTCTGCTCACAACGTCCAGTGGCTGCGCATATGGGAACACATAGGATAGGAATATCAACGATATTCATCCAGACTCACCAACACTCATTCACACGTAATAGCGCATGGACCGTTATCCTTGCGTATATCAGCAAGCAGGTATGCACTGCAAAAACGCATTCGTGCACGACTATACACAAAGGATCGCTGCTCTATTAGCATGCTTCAATTCGCCCGCACCCAATGTACAAATATCTGGTAGACACTAATGAAACAGTAGCTCCCGGTGTCTTGCTTGTGTTTGGTGCAAAACGACATGCGATTGTTGGATTCTGTGTTGACACGTCATAGATAGTAGTACAGTATCTTTGTTGCTGTGCTTATAGACCTTGGCAAAGTAACGACCATTTGGAAGGATTGTAAAAATCGTAAACAAAAGTGGTCCGAAATCAGGAAAAGGGACAACAAACCCCTGCACTTTTAAACATCGGGTGAAGCAGTCAAATGTGCACAGCAGGAGCGACCTTCTACGGCATCAATGCTGTCTGAGAAAAGAAAGGGGAGTTAGTCAACTATACTTTAAATATGCATCCTACTTGATGTAGACTGTCTTTTAGAAATATTCACTTAAGATGTGGTTGTGCGTACGTGTCGACCTACTTTGCTCTTCCTAAACCGCTTGGGCTGCAGGATTCATGTGAGGGTAATTCCAGATAAACCTGCCTCACTTAACACACCAGCCGATCTGGATCACAGGAACGGGAGTGCGGTAGTTAATCGCGGGAAAACAATTATTTCGTTTCGTTTCCACCATACCCTTTCCATATGGTCATCTACTTGTAGGGTTGGCATATGTGGAACACTGACAAAAGTTGGAGGCATCGGGGTACACGCTTGAGCAAACACCATACACTTGTACGTGGGGTCGGTCCTTAGGGCACCGTTAGAGAAAGTGAGATAGGAGAGAGAAAGGGAATGCGCTCTCAGAGTGGCGGGAAAAATAGAGATGTATTGAAATTAAAAACGAAAGGGGAAGAAGGAAGTTGATGCGTGAGGGAACAGTACTCACCGATGGTACTGATGGTTTAGAGCGTAGTTGCACTAAACTAACGTTTCCTCAGGTATACGCAGAAATGCCATACGTGAAATGAAAATACAAGTAGTTTCGGAGACCAAAAATATATTATGAGATAATTAAAAATGGTCTTAATCAGCGCTAGACAACACCGATACGCGAAATAGCTAGGGAGGATAAGGATCCGACCCTCGAGCGCGCGAACAAGCCGGAAAAGGTGTATGGCGCGCTAACGCCGACAAGCATGCAAACGAACAAACGCGATCTCATGCAACAGGCAGACGGCAGGCAAAGATCCATAAGGTCCTATGTACAATGTGTGCTAAGATTTCAGGACGGATTTTACACATCGTACAGCAGGCAGACCGGGAGTGGTAAGCGCTCTGTCCAACTCTGCGTGGACTGTGCCATGAGAGATGTTTTCAACTGTCGGTGAAAACGTTCAACAATCACATTAGAGGAAGGATGGTATGCAGTCGCCCTGACGTGTTCACAACCCAACAGATGAGTTAAGTTTTGGAAAAGTGCTGACTGAGGTTGTGAGTCGCGGTCTGTAGTAACGAACAACGGAATACCAAAATTGTCAATCCAGTGTTCGAGGAACGCTTTAGCGACTGTCTCTGACGAAATGTCACTAAGGGGAACGGCCATGGACCATCGTGTAAATCGGTCGACACATGTAAACAGGAACGTTTTACCGTTTGACGGGATAATGGGCCAACCAGATCAACAAGGACGTTAGTAAAACGTGCGTCCGGAGTGGGGAAATCCCCAGGAGAGGTGACGGTGTGGCGATGTACCTTGCTCTTCTGGCAATGAAGATATAATTTAGTCCACCAGCGCACATAATAATAATAATGGTATATTTCTCGACGCATTTGTGAGAAACACACTCAGGAGAGCGTGATCAACTCAATGATTTTTGGCATATACACAACTGAACACCAAATTTTAGAATCACGGAGGAGGTCGGTTAAAGTCTTCAGAAGCTGTGAGAAGTGAGGAATAAAGCGACGGTAACAGATAAAAACTCCAATGAAATGTTGGAGTTTCTGATGGAATCAGGAATGTGGTACTCTTGCAGCACGTGCATCTTGGTGTCTAAGGGTTTGATGCCGGTTGCGCCTACAAAATGTCCAAGGAACTCAAGAGACGAGACGCCAAAAACGCACTTTGCGAAATTGATGGAAATCCCGTATTCATTCAACCGCTCCAGCAAAAGACGAAGATGCGTTCCATGTTCTTTGGGGGAACCATCGGCAACCAAAACATTGTCGAGGTAAACAAAGACAAAATCCAGACCACGTACGACTTGATCCATGAAACGCTGATATGTTTGGGCTGCATTCCGAAGTCCGAAGGGCATTCGAAGGAACTCATACAAACCAAAGGGAGTTGTGATCGCAGTCTTGGGTATGTATTCTTCAGCGACGGGAATTTGGTAATATGCACGCACCGAGTTGATTTTAGAGAAAAAACACTCAGAATGTAGAGTCGAGGAAAAATCGTGGATATGGGGAACGGGATAACGGTCTGGTACGGTAGCATTGTTGAGCGCTCGGAAATCACCACATGGTCTCCAATCACCTGGTGTTNATGTTTGAGCTGCATTCCGAAGTCCGAAGGGCATTCGAAGGACCTCATACAAACCAAAGGGAGTCGTGATCGCGATCTTGGGTATGTGTTCCTCAGCGACGGGAATTTGGTAACATGCACGCACCGAGTCGATTTTAGAGAAAACACATTTAAAATGTAGAGACAAGGAAAAATCGTGGATGTTGGGAATGGCATAACGGTCTGGTACGGTGGCATTGTTGAGCGCTCGGAAGTCACCACACGGTCCCCAATCACCCGGTGTTTTCTTAGGAACCAAATGTAAATGGGAAAACCATGCACTCTTGGNGGATGGACGGATGATGCCAAGTTGAAGCATGTGGTCAAATTCAGCCTTAGTAATCTTTAGCTTTTCGGGAGGGAGACGTCTGGGGCGAGCGGTCATTGGCTGTTCCTTGGTCACAATGGTGTGTGTAAAGTCGTGTTCCAAAGAATGTGGGTGATACGACGGATTTATGAGCTGCAGGTATTGCTGGATCAGCCGGGAATATCTAGAGGGTTTGGGCACCGCCATATGGACTCCGATGTAATTCATGGTGGTTAATTTGCCTTTAACACTCAATGAAATCAAGCTGTCCAGAAGCGTGTGTTACTGAATATCAACCAAGATACCAAAATGGGATAGGAAATCGGCACCCAGGATTGCGGTCTGAACGCCTACTACCAGAAAAGTCCAGCGGGACTGACGTCGTAGTCCAAGGTTATGGGTGAGCGAACGTCGACCATACGTCTTTATCGGGGTTCCATTAGTGGCTTGTAGGGAGCAAACGGGCTGACAAGGCTAGTGGTCCCCCACGGTGCATGGAATCAGGCTTATCTCAGCGCCGATGTCGATTAAGAAGTTGTAGCCTACCGATCTGTCTGGGATGTAGAAAAGACGACATTTGGAAGAGACACCAGGCACAGCTGTCGCCATTACTGGCCGGTCACTGGGTTTCCCTGTGTGGTCGGTAGAGTAGTAGATGTGCAGGGCTGAGTGCGCTTCTTTGCTCGGTGGCCGAAAGCACTATGATACCAGCAAAAGTTATGGTCGTTGTGTGTTAGTGCCGTTGGGCGTCCAGAAGGCGTTGTAGATCGACTGCGTGATCTGCGCAACCGAGAGCGCAGAGTGCAATCAATGACTAGACCTGTTTGGCCAAACAATCCACCCGAAGTCGCAAATCGTCATGAGGTTGGTTAACAACTGTATTTACTAACTTGGGACTACGTTGAACATTCACTATCTTGTCAGCTGCATCTACAAGCTCCTCCATAGACACAGCGCTGCTGAATGTAGCCAGAATCTCACGAGTCGATGGTGGTAGATTTTTCATCCATAACTGTCGGAAAATTGTGTCATCCATCTTCATGCCTCCGAGAAGCTGTTTCTTGTGTCGTAGAAGCTGGGATGGCTTGCGGTCACTTAGCTCAATTTCGGAAAATAGTTGGTCAAGTTCCGCTGTTCAGAAACACATACCCTGCAAATTAAGGCGTCTTCCAGCTTATCGTACGGCTGGTCTTCAGGCGTTTTTCCAATGAGATCCGAGACCTCTTTGGCGATNGAAAAATGGTGTCATCCATCTTCCTGCCTCCGAGAAGCTGTTTCATGTGTCGTAGCAGCTGGGATGGTTTGCTGTCACCTAGCTCAATTTCGGAAAATAGTTGGTCTAGCTTCCGCTGTTCAGAAACACCTACCCTGCTAATTAAGGCGTCTTTCAGCTTATCGTACGGCTGGTCTTCAGGCATGTTGTCAATGAGATCCGAGACCGTTTCGGCAATTTCTGTAGGGATGGACTGAACTATGTAGGAGTACATCATGGTCCGTGACTTGATGCGCCTCGTTCGGAAAAGAGCTTCAACTTGTCCGAACCACAAACGAGGGTTACTGACTCCAAATTCAACCAGTTTGATGTGCACGGATGCGGTCAGCTGCTCAGTTGAATCGTCGTTGTCGGACATAACAGCAGCGGACGATGTTTAACCCGCAAAGTTAATGGGGCAATAAGAAAGTTGTGGTGATCAAACCGAACGCCGGAAAAAAATACACACAAGGTGAGGAACCAGCCAGTTCGCCGGATAATGAAGACGGAAAAATGTGAGAAATCGACTAATTCGGGCTCACCAATTTGTAGTGGTTCAAAACATTCTCAGACTCCCCTGAGTGAATGCAGACGTTTTACACCGAGTTCAGTAACCAAAAATGAACGAATGCAGCAGGACAGTTACGGGGGTTTAGCAAGTTATAGGAATGAAAAGCTTGACCCAGAGAAAGGGTTCAAAAACCACCACAGCAACATTCCGAAAAACCGGTATCCAGGAAGCGAGGATATTCCGAGATCACTGTGAGCGGCTGAAACGCGGTCGGTGCTGCGACAATGTTCGGAGTACAACGGAGCTAAAAATGGATGAGATACGTGTAGTATCGTCAAGCAACTACGCCACAGATAGAAGAGCAGAAAGGCGTGCGTGCACAAAACTTTATCGTAATTGCAAGGTCATTTTTAATCAATTCGAAGAACCTGCAGAGATGACGCAAAAACGTTGTTGTACAATGGTGAAGCATCGTTAGTGAACAAAACCAAGAGAAAAACTCTACATATGTATGTATGTATGCATGCATATATATATATCTTGATTCTTTCTGCTACCTTGGCGTGGTGGTCAGGCTTGCGTGCTCTTTTGATCCGAGGGGCTGTGCTGACTGTGATTTCGGTCCTTGCGCGTTCAACCTTATCAGACTGACCAATGGAATCGTTGCATCTGATTCATCACTGTCTCCGAGTCGTTTTTTGTTTTGTTTGTGCGCTCTTCCTTGACTTATATTGGCGTAGATGGAAGTATTCCGGGCGCATGGAAATAAACTGTATATACTACGCATTGTCCGGTCATCGGCTTTATGAAATTATTATTGTTGTTTGTGTATTTTCTTATCTAGCCGGATGGGCATGGCCGAAATTCTCACTATTGTTCGTACCGTCACCAGATAACAAGCCTGATGGCTATAAACCAATATTCCTCATCCTACACTGCATAGTTTTTGGAATGGAACTGGGGTTCAAATGTGCAAGTAGTTTTCTCATATGGGCACTAAACCCTTGTCACGTCCTGACCTTAATTCAGGTAGGTTCATTGACATCCACTTTCATGGTGGGTTTTTTAGTCTGAATGAGTAAATTTCTGTGCAATTAAACTCCATACATATCCAACGAACAGTATTTTATATAATATAACTTATGAATGCTGCTTTACTTGCAACATGCGCGCATGACGTGTGGTTTGTGTATACAAAACGATGTTAAGGTGCTTGCGATTTATCATTTTTGGTTGCGATAGATCAGGGTATGTACAGGAAATAATTGGGTACACTTGAAAATGAATTTTCCACACACGCTTGCTTCCTTACGCGCGGTGTTGATTATAGCTACATGGTATCCGTTTACAGGCAATATTGCCCCTACAATTACATGTGTAATTTAAATGAACTAATAAACGTTTCGACAAGTTTTGATGACTTTTTTCGAGAAACTCTTCCTTGTGACTCCCAGCCTACTTGGGCTTGTAAAGGTTGGTAGTTTCTCTGCCAGCTCTTTAAAGGAAAGGGGGGAAATGTTGGGATCGCTGGAGTTCCAGGTTTTCAAGAGAGAGGGTAAATGGGAACTCTCTCCGGCAACCTATTGATGTAAAGTAGAAACAGCAGTGGACCAAGGACAATGTGCACAAGGGTGCGCCATATGGTACACCACTGATGTATCCTAGGAAGAGGAGAGCGGATCCAACGTGAGCACGAAAGGTTTGAGATTAATCATTAAAAGACGAGGCGATGAATGTAATTAATTGAAGCTAAATTCCACTGTAGTTAACTATTGAATTGTTAAGGTCAGTGTGCCTTCATTTTAAGTCTCAATAACTACATGCGCCCTTAACACATTGCACTACCCATAGATTGACACCATGTAACTATAGCCAACACCCTTAAGCGCAGATCATCAGTTAGGTTATCCGCAACATTTTCTGTTAGTCTCAAGCTCTTGGATGCTACTGCACCTTGGGGGCGTTTACATTAACGCGAATGGTTCCACTTGGCCCTTTTGCCATGCAGTTGGTGCTCTTGAACACTACGGTGCACTGGAAACTTCCGAAATTTAGAAAACGAGTTCATGATCTGAGGTTTAATTCAGGTGGAGTCGGTTAGTTCGATATCCATCGGACGTCTAGTGCTAGTGCTCGAAAACAGTGGTACCGCTCTCAAGAATTGCGGAAAGTGAGGGCAGCCAAGTAAATCTACGTATTTTTGTTCCAAATAATCGGGAGTATACTATTTTTTCAGAATGATCCCTGGTAGTACAGCCTTAAAACTTCGTACCGTGACCACGTCATCTGCCATAAGCTACTGAACAACTGTTCTAAGGGTCCTAAAGAAAGAGTGCTTAAAACATTGCACTACCCATAGATTGACACCATGTAACTATAGCCAACACCCTTAAGCGCAGATCATCAGTTAGGTTATCCGCAACATTTTCTGTTAGTCTCAAGCTCTTGGATGCTACTGCACCTTGGGGGCGTTTACATTAACGCGAATGGTTCCACTTGGCCCTTTTGCCATGCAGTTGGTGCTCTTGAACACTACGGTGCACTGGAAACTTCCGAAATTTAGAAAACGAGTTCATGATCTGAGGTTTAATTCAGGTGGAGTCGGTTAGTTCGATATCCATCGGACGTCTAGTGCTAGTGCTCGAAAACAGTGGTACCGCTCTCAAGAATTGCGGAAAGTGAGGGCAGCCAAGTAAATCTACGTATTTTTGTTCCAAATAATCGGGAGTATACTATTTTTTCAGAATGATCCCTGGTAGTACAGCCTTAAAACTTCGTACCGTGACCACGTCATCTGCCATAAGCTACTGAACAACTGTTCTAAGGGTCCTAAAGAAAGAGTGCTTAAAAGAGTAATCGATTCACCCGAGATTAATCAAAATCCACTCAGACAGATCTAAACTTTCAAGTCACTACCTCCGACCTCATATGAGGAGTGAAGTGAAGGCCAAGTCAAAATGTGACCCGAGATCGGTAGTCACTAAAGCAGGGCAACCAAACCGAGTGACCCAACGTTCCAAGAATGCCCTTGCAACGGTTTCCGAAGAGCAATTCGTGTAAACCTGTGTACACATGTCAGGATGTAAGTATACCCATCTGAGGGTGGCAGGGGTCCGACCAGGTCAACATGCACCTGATAGAAACGCTCATCGGGGGCTGCAAAACTTCTCACTGGGGTACGCGTATGACAATGGATCTTAGACCGCTGGCAGTGTATGCACGCTTTCGCCTATATACGGACTTCGCGCCAGACGAAGCGCTGTGTGACCAGTTTGACTGTTGAACGTATGCCAGGGTGAGACGTGTTGTGTAACGTACTGAAAATTCGGCGGCGGAAGGCCAACGGAATAATCGGACGAGGGATGCCTTGTGAAGTGTCACAAATAATCATCCCTCTGGGGGAATTCATGGGAACACTTTCCAACTTAAGGGAACTGGACCGGCAGAGTTGTTCTATCTCCGGGTCGTTGTCCTGTGCGGCTACGATCACCGCCAGCTCTATTGAGCTTTCTGTCGTGCTCAGTGTAGCACTATTGCGCGAGAGAACATCGGCGACTAGATTTGCAATACCTGAAATATGACGAATATCGGTCGTGAACTGAGCGATATAACCAGATGTCTGGTCTCTCTGGGGGAAGACCTGTCCGTTGTCGAGCGCAACGCGTACGTTAGCGACTTATGGACTGTGAATACGATAACGTCCCTGCCTTCAAGGGCATGTCGAAAATGGCGGATGCCGGGATATACCGCTAACAGCTCCTTCCCAAAAGCACTATACCGCGACTCAGTTGGTTGTAACCGTTTAGAGAAAAAGGCTAGTGGGCACCAGTGGGCACCGAGTTGTTGCTGCAGAGCCACCCCTGCAGCCACGTTTGATGCATCCACGCTTAGTGCCAAGGGAGCAGACGGATGATGATGCGACAGCAATGCTATATTGGTGATAGCCCTTTCTAAATTAATCAAGGCCATTTTTGTGGCCGTTGGAAATAAGAATGAGCGTGCCTTACTTCTGAGTAGGTCGGTGAGCGGTTGCATTAGACGGGCACAGTTAGGAATGAAAAGACGGTAAGAATTCACTAAACCATCGAAACGGCGAAGTTGTTTGAACGATATGGGCTCCGGGTAGTTCACTATTGCCTGTACTTTGTCGGGGAGAGGTTCGATCCCGCTCGCGGATATACTGTGACCCAGGAAGGCTACGCGGGACGCTGCGAAAGAACATTTAGCCAGGTGTATGGTCACCCCACGATGCGACAATCGGGTGAATAGTGAACGAAGGCGTACGCAACTTTCCTCCTGCGGTGAGCTAACCACCAAGATATCATCTTAGTACGGATAAACAGCGTCCAGTCCATGACACACGCCGTGAAATGAATGTTAGAAAGTCTGAGCGGCGTTACTCAGACAAAACGGCATGCGTAAGAATTCGAAAAGTCAGAACGGTGTTATGACTCCTGTCTTTGGGACGTCTTCGGGGGCTACGGGAATCTAGTTGTAAGCGCGCACTATGTCGATTTTTTGAATATCTTTATCATCGAACGGTTTGTCGTCAAGTCCTGAATGTGGGGAGTGGGATACCTATCGGGAGTGGTCGCGTTGTTCAACGCTCGATAGTCGCTGCACGAGCACCAGACGTTATCAGTCATTTTAGGCGCCATGTGCAATGGCGAAGCCCACGGACTATTGAACGGACGGATAATACCAAGTTGGAGCATATTGTAGCGAGAAGGCGTCCAATAAAGCACAATCTTTATTGTCCAAACCGCTAGTCACATGCAACGCGCTCTCTCTCGTTTATAAGTCGCAATTCCAACCCGCAGCACCCCCCGGTTTCCGTTCACGCGTCGTGTGCACTTCTAACCGGTTTACGTGCGTGACCGGTGCCTTCTATCGGAGGGTTTTTCGCTTGCCATTCCTCGTCCGTTTGTCCGATTCCGTTGCGCGATGGCTCGTCCGGCTGCTCGTGCTGTCCGCCATCCACCCAGTGTTGGCCTTGACCGTATTCCAACATCGTGTCGAGATGTTCCTCTGAATGTTGGAAAAACCACGCCTCCGATCTGGCCGTCTGTCGTATTTCGCCTGCCCTGCCTCGCCCGTTGGTCCGATCTAGTCGAGCGATGACTCATCCGGTCGCGCACGTTGTCCTTGATCCGATCGCGGCAGGTTTTCGAACGGACCTCCCCCCCACGTTGAGGTATTCGGCCGAGCGTTCGAAAACTCGCACCCCCGACCTGGCAATCCACCACAATATGCTCAAATTCGGATCGAGCTAGTTTGAGCTTATCGGGAGCTAAGCGGCGTGGACGACTTCGAACTGACGGTCCTCGTGCGACTATGTGATGCGCGACGTTGGTTGTCACGGCCGGTAGTTCGTTAGCGTGGCGATTAGTTGAGGCAAGTCGGATAAAAATTTCCGTGAGGCTCGCAAACTAGGGGATTGGCTAGCATAGGACTAATCACAACCGCGTGCGACGGCTTGCCCCGAAGGTTTAGTTTTGTCGAGGTATCGATCAGACGCGATCGACGTGCGTCGACCAGTAAATCGAAATGTCGGAAGAAGTCGATACCAACGATAGGGAAAGGAATATCGACCACAAGAAAGACCCAGGGAAGATGGGGTCTAATACTGAAGTTTATATTCAACAGTGGAGGACCGAAGGTTCTATTGGGCGTACTGTTTGCAAGTCAGAGAGTAGTGCCGGATACTGATCGCGCATCCGTTACTGGATGTGGGATGACACTAACCTCCGCTCCTTTGTCGACTAAAACGCACTTTGGAGGTTGAATTCCTCAGAAAGAAAAGGTGACTGCTGTTTGACTGGCCTGTGGTTGTCGTCGCTAGAACACGCCAGTCTGCTAGTTTAAACGTTGTTAGCACGACGGCTACATGGCGATTGGCATCATGTAGTGCTTTTACCATACGTCTCATGATACCAACAAACACTGCCAGTTTTTAGTCCGGGCGGTGATTGGGCGCATGTTGGAGGAATTCTAGACGGTGACCTATTACGCTGAACGTTGGCGTGAAGATCAGCCAGTTCATGCGGCAACTGAGCTATCTCGGTGTTCGTTCACGGCATTCCAATGCTTTGCGCAAATTTGCTATTTCGGCGTCCTTCGTGGCCAACAAATGATCCGCCGGACTGTTGGAGTTAACTATCTTCCCAACTACTGCTGGCTGCCCCGTGCCTCGTAAACGCTCATGTATTGCGTCGGCGGAAACCGCTAGGTCACTTAACGAACGTGAGGGTAACACGGAAAGTAGCCGTTGTGTGTACTCAGGCAATCGTTGTTTCCACAACTCTTGCAAAAACGACTCAGGCAACTGTGATTTGCGTGCTACATTTCGCATCTACCGAAGAAGGACCGACGGCTTCTTGTCCCCCAACTGTATCCGTTGAAACAGTTGTTCCAAACGCATTTTATCGTTTGCTTAGCGGACCCATATCGATCGGTTATCGACCCTAGTAAGATATCACTAATCAGGTTCAGCATATTTTGGCGAAGACGCGGTATAAGCTGCGTGAACTTGCCCGAGTCATTTGTTATGCGCCGGTTGTCGAACTCTATTTCCAACCCAGCGAACCAAAGCTCTAGATCGAGATCCCCAAAAGCGGGAACAGCTGGCGTGACCAACGATACGGAGGACTAGAATTCGGACTTGACCTAGTTAGTGTCCTTGGCGACCGAGGGAATGGAGACTGATATATACGTTTATATATGTGCACTATATATAAAATATCCACACCCAGAAAGTAATGAGGAGAAAAAATTTGAACCTAGGTATACACTGATATATGTCCTAAACGGGCTCACCAATTTGTAGATTTCAGACGGGCAACGGCCAGTCAGTTACGAACAACGCAACGAGTAGACAAGAAATATATTGCCGACACGTGAAATCGACGAGAGCGAGATGAAACGCTAGTACAGCAAAACGTCAAGCGAGCAGGCACCTGAGCAGAACGTTCGAGTGCGCGGGTGACATGTCGGTAACCATACTCGTTCAAACAAACGTTTAAGCGCATACAAAATGTGGGGAGGGGAATGAGTACAAATGCTAACTGTAAATTTAGCGCAGTTAGCAATAAACAAATAGGGTCGCTACACCGGCAAACAAAATTTTGTTACAGCTGAAGGTGAACTGTTAATTTGATGTTGATATTGACTGCAGACCATTGATCAAGCTTCTTTCGCAGTTGCCTGGACCTGCACTGTGTCCACACGTGTCCTAAACCATTTTGATTCTTAGGTGAAAGCGGGTCATATTACTAGACACTACACTTGCACTGTTGTGTTGTTTGTCTGTGTCTGTGAGCTCCAATCAGGTAGAACAGAATAGACTGTAATTGAGTGCCTAGCATGAACAGGAGGTTACTTACCCAGAATATCACGGTGACATGCGCTCGGATGCTGATGTTGATCTATAATGTACACTTATGACCGTTCCATAACAATCTTCACTATATCCACAAATAAAACTGTAGGCTTTAATAGATGAATGGTTAGGTATTAGCCTGCAAATCACATGTCCATGATGTGCATTGATCGCACCAAAAATCAACTTATGCATTATGATGAAACGTGAAGATGCGTGCGAAATCTGATTGCTTCAACTTGATGCCCTCTCAGTGGTAAGCAACGTCAGCGTTCGCCAGTGTTCAGTCCTACATACACCACCACGCAGTGAAACAGTCACTAGACAATGAAGGTTGATCCACATGTGCATCCTGACAATCACCGTTCGGGTAAAGTGGGGGTGGTTGCTGCTTGCAACGTATTGGCTAGTTTCCACCAGACGAACGAATTTTTAGGTACAGTTTGTCCTGCGGTCGATGTGATGATTGATGCGGACGATGTTTGTGAGATTATGTCGCGTGGGAAGGATGCAATCTATCCGGATTGTGATGTGGAGGATACGCGTGCGATGTTAGAACACGAGTCTGATGAACATTCAGCGTAGTGATAATGATAATATTCTCTGATAGTCGTCACATGGCTAATTAGCATGGACGCCCCCCGTTTTGTACTGCATGCCTGCAACCAAACAATTTGATACACATCTGCTTAACATTTTCTGCCAAATCTGATTCTTTCTAGTAAAGTCTTCCTGCCCGCCAAAGTTACGTTAGGTGCCGGACCAAACCACAGTACCTTTTGGTCAAGCTGTATGCCGCTGTGAGTAAATGGGTGGAACAAATTAAGAAACATGCGGATAGACATTCCAGCCAGCCTCTTACGAAAAGAAGCACTAGACTCGAGTTTCGCTCTCATTAGAGCTCGTCAATGGTGCATAAAATTGCCATGGCGGGAATTTGAACTCCGGCCACGTGTTCATGAGACAACCGTGTTGACCACTGCCCCATTGACCTCACATTAGGCACGACCGAACCATCAAATCCCCAGCCACTCATCAGTAATATAAAACATCGCCTAGTAGGCTTAATCAGAGCAGTGATCTGGGCTTGTCTCAGAAGTTCTAATCGCGGGGTTATCGATTGGTGTTAACGGGAAATTTACTGTGTTTCCTCTCACGACGATCGGGCGACCTGATCATTAATCACAAGCGAAAGTAGTCAATCGGTCTGATTTGATAATTCCGTCGTGCCTAATATGAGGTCATTGGCGCAGTGGTCAACACGGCTGCCTCATGATTGAATGGCTTGAGTTCCATTCCCGGATGTGACAAGTATATGCACTACTGACGTCGCCAGAGAAAAACTAAGCCCTCAGCGCTTTCTCTGCGGCTTCCCGACGGGGAAACCTCCTCCAACCCCCAAGTGGTTGCCGAGGTGTTCAGAGAACACTACTCAGCAGTCTACAATGTGGATCTGCCAAACTGGCATCCGATTCTCCCGCGGAGCCACTTGCAACACCCCTCCTGATAGCTGACTTTCCTGTGTCCGACGTTCAGGATCTCTTGCTCAAGATCAATCGTTATAGTTTCAGGGGACCGGACGCGATCCATCCTCGGATCCTCAAAGAGGCAGCCCTCGGTTTGGCGGTGCCTCTCTTTGATCTGTTCAAACAGACACTTCGGACAGGCACTCTTCCGGAGGCGTGAAGAGAGGCCACTGTCTCACCTATATTTAGAACAAGCGACCGTCACTCTCCTGCTAGTTATCGGCCGATCAGCATTACCAGCATCCCATGCAAGATAATGGAGAGACTGTTAAAACGCACCATATTTAGGCATTTCTTCTCCAATAACCTTCTCTCTTCGACCCAGCATGGCTTTCTTCCGGATCATCCATGTATAACTAATATGCTAATCTTCATGGATAGCCTAACAGAGGCCAAAGACAATGGTCATATATCGGATGCTATCTCCTTTGACTTCACTAAAGCTTTCGACCGTGTCCCACACGGTCCTCTGATACATAAACTAGAAGCTTATGGGATCCAAGCAGAGGTTGGCTGATGGATTTCTTCCTCTCTTGGTAACGGGATTGGAATCTCCCTCTAAACGACAGTAAGTGTGCGCAAATATCACTCGGAGGATACTCCGGGAACCTATTCGTGATACATGGTGCACAAAGTGTAGTAGATATCACGAGAGTAGTCCTCAAAAAGGACCCATGGATCTGGCTCTCATCTGGTTTGTCGTTCTCTTATCATTACCAGATGGCCTCCAAAATGTGTTTTATGGCTCTTGGGATGAGCGAACAGACCTTTCCTCGGATAGGACCATTGCTCGAGTATGTCAATCAAGTCGTCTACACGGGTTTAAAGAAGAAGGACATACTCGCCATTGAACGTGTTTAGCGAGTAGCGACCAAAATGGTCACTGGCTTACGGCATCTTTCCTGCGAGTCTCGCCTTGAAATTCTCGATCTTTATCCACTTGAGTTTCGTAGACTCCGCGGCGACTTAATTCTCACACACGTTCTCATTAGCACGGGACTCGTACAACAATTTTTCACGCTAATAAGTGGTAACAGTCGAAGAGGTCACGACAAGAAGCTCTAAAAGCCTCGACCTCGGGCCTTCACAAGACAACAGATATTGTATAGTAGAGTTTTAAAGTTGACCATCACTCACATTTGCACTACATATGCACTACTGACGAGCTCTAATGAGAGCGAAACTCGAGTCTAGTGCTTCTTTTCGAAAAAAGCTTGCTGGAAAGTCTGCGTGGATTCGGAGCCTGAATAGTACTATGCGGTGGCACCTTGGCAATTCGCACAGCTCTCAGTGATGTGACCGGTCAAAGCGAGGCATGGGGCAATCGGACAAAAGCTGTTCGATTGCTCAACGGAGAGAGACGAACTTTATGTTCCAGTGGCAGTAACTGACCATCAGTAAATGGAAATGTCAGCAGCTGCTCCCTTGAATCTGAATCACCTTGGGGGAGCGTTCCACTCTGCAAGTTTTGCTGATTACTGATGAGCAATCCACAACGGACCACCTGTATGCTATTTCCCAAAGGGCAGTCATGGTACCTATCCTGTCGGAGAATTCTACGGAATCCTAAATGCGATTCTGAACTTACCATCTCTCAACGGTTCCGGCCAGGTAAACTCTGTCGTTCAGTTGCTCGGGACAAAATCAGCTTTGTCAGAGATGCAACACTCCCTGAGGGTTATTTTATTTCGAAAACTGTTGAATAATCCGGTGCACTGGTCAAACACGCGTGAGAAGTGCAATCGGAAGAGAGTTGGCTGCACAATATGCAAGGCATCATATGCTCACAAACTCGAAAGACACCGGCTGGCTGGAAAGTCTACTTGGATGCGAAGTCTGAGACCAAAAGTGAGTGGTGTTCAACTCGTATAGAAACCAAATCCTAACTACTCGTCAGTAATTTCAGAAATGTGCATTGAGTCCATTTCAATTCGTACATTAGGTCCGTTGACGAACGATCGAACTAGGTCATTTTTCATTTAACATGACGCAAGTTCTGACACAAGAGAATCCTAACTGCATTTTGACAGCTGGACGAAACTCATTGGCCGTAACTTTTATTCGTATCGTGCTTAAATTTCTTACTCACAACCTCACAAACACTTCTCAACGAATCACGATCGAATTACACACGCTGTGCAAGTCACATTCTATAGAATTCGTTTGAGTGGTACTCCGCTCTCTGTATACTAGAGTAGTGAATCAAGGTCGTGTGACGGGCATGGATTGTTTCCTCGGAAACTCAAAGTTTGTGATGCCGATTCCAGCAGCACAACAAATAACAACACCAATTTTCACGCCACACTGATGTAGATGCACCAGGCTTGTCAATGCTGTGTTCCTTTACGGAAAACACCAGAGTGTCCGCCAGTATTTCCGGTGTCTTTTCTTGGTTACTTCAGTGCATGTCTGTGGTGTGAGTGGTACAATGTGATAGCACGTCCGCACTACCCGTTTCCCCTCGCAAGGGCTATTCCAACCACGGCAAAATTGTTTCAGGCTTTCTTAGTTCTTTCTCTCATCTGCATAGCGACCTCAGTGTTGTCTACACATTTGGTATGTAAGCTCCTCATATCACGTTTTTGTATCATTCAAAACTGGCTTCTGTGAATTCGACACGGAGTCCTCTCATTCCTTATTACAAAGCACTTGACAGCGATGTCCAGCCATTGAAAACGATGCACTCCACCTTGACAGCAACATTCTAGATCCTGGTCCTGTTGCACATGGACTTCGCCGATGAGTGCACTCCGAAATAACCCAGGTTCAAACACAGAACGATCAGATAACTTTGCAGTCTAGTGCTTCTTGCGAACACTTGTGCGCTTGTCAACCTACAAGTCGCAACAAAACAAATCGTCTCGAACGCGATTCATCAATAAACACTGTGGCCATTTTTAATGGAACATCAGGAAAAATTGCCAAGTCGTGTTGACCGAAGAAATATATTTGGGAATAGAATGATGGGATTGATTGATCATACTCCTTTAGACTGATTCAGTAGCCTCTCTGTTGATAACCACTAAAAACCCAACAGGTATATAAAATCAATCTTCAAAAGGATTATTAGATCGATGTTTGCATTTTGTATGCCTGTATTATCCATTGCGAGCAATACACTATAATGATTCCAGAATGACGACACCAGTTGCATGACACATTTTTGTACCGTACTTCAAAGTTCGTAGGTGCAATTGGGATGCCTGTGTGACCAACACAATCGTCATACGAGAAATTTAATCAGAGTTGAAATCGTGGTAGTGAGAAGCACATCTATTGCTTATGTGCTGGAACACTTAAGGGGCAAGTCTATCAGTATGATTTTGCTCAAAATGATCGGCTGAATTGTGTCTGGATGGTGCTTCGCTACGCTAGCAACGTAGCGTTTTCGGTTACTCATCGTTCATCTGAGACGACAGTGAACCTACGGGACAGTGGATCCAACACAGTTAGCTCTGTCTGAGCTCTATTCGTAGAGTTTGATACAATAACTGACACATTGTTTGTTGGAATTCAATTAATATGCCGATCATAATTTCCGTAAACACCGTAAATTTGTTCCCGTGCGGTGAGAGAATTTAGCACAATTTCGAAAGCGTTTTTGTCCTACCAAATCTCAATCCTACGGCATGCATACCTGCGAGGCTAGTTGTAAGTTGAGCTCAAGCCGTCCGTCGGAAGCACACCCGACGGCACCACAACGCTCCGTTTATCGTGTGGCGATTTCTAGTCATCTGCATGTGCTGTCCGCAGACAAATGAAACGTATCCATCGAACTGCTATCACACACGGAGAACATTTATCATTCAGGAAGCTTAAGTTTCACTGTGGTTTCCTCTTGACTGATTACTCCTAACCGTGCTGTTAACACTTGGAGTTTGCGGCATATATAATACTCCCCATATTTGGGGATCGGACAGTCTGAACAGTCTCTGAACACAGGTTTGCATATGATGACTTAATCATGCCCACTATGTGGTCAATGGCTTATCAGTTCTGTCTGCTGAGAAATTGGGCCGGATTTCAAATCCACCTAGGATGAAGGACATGCAGTACTGGCGAGCTATAACCAAGGCGAAACACGAACGCAGCCATTCCATTTGGAACAGGTGGTCCGAAATGCCCGTATGAATGATCATGTTACTTTCGGTGATGAGTTCATTAATTCGTGGACAATAACTGTCTGGTGAAATGAAGTGAGAAAGCTATACTTCCAGATCTCACATGTGGGGCAGTAATCAGCGTGTGTATCAAGTCTAATTCAAAACGACTCATCCGGATCACTGATGCTATTAATATCTGAGCATTGTTAGCAGATGAAGTAATCTAGAGCATCTCATTACGTGGAATAACTTTGTTGGACAAAGAATAAATAACCAACATCCCCAGCTACCGTTTCCTCCATGCTAATGATAATCATAGTAAACATGCGGATTCTTTCAACAACCACACAGCATTTGGAGCAAATCACCAGTGACTCACACTTTCCATCTACGAAGTTGACTGCAAAGAGTTGAGAGTAGTTCGAGATTTGCAATCGTGTCTGATGGTTCAATAACGCATCATCCATTAATTCTAGGCCGAAAGTTACCAATCAAATTAACGGGACCGGACGAACTGGTTCCAACCAATCTTGCTGCTCCCAGTCAATGTTACGGTCTGCTGATCCTGGATAAAACTGACGGAAGGTTGACACGGCACAGACTTTTTCAGGACAAATTTCGCTGCGTCCTCCTGTGTATACACGAATTATCCTCCATATCTCAAGCAGGTGAACTAACATTGTAAAATGAAATGATATGGATCCCAATCCTACCACTACAACAGCTACAGGCGACTGTTTCGGATCAGTTGACACGGGTTGGATCCTTCGAGTAACAAAATATTTAGCGAAATGTGGTGCTCATTTGAGTCGTCTTTAACCATTCTATGAAAATGTGAAGAGAACATTGTGTCTAAGATTGTCAACATCCCGTTCGTTTTCTTCCGTGGCAGACATGAAGAACACATTTTCAAGATCAAACAATCTGGGCCGAATAGTTACTACACCATGTTGCAGTCATCTTAAGCATTGTGTACTCAAAATCGCCGCAACTCGATTGATGGTCATATTTTATGTTTATACAAAAATGCTAGCGCTATTCATCAAGCGTATATGACCTGCAAGTGTAGCCTTTACCACTGATGAGAACAAGCTAGTATTAAAATATCTCAACACACACCCACATTCTCCCCGTTTGGGAAACAGTGTCGAGTGAACTGGAGCACCGGTGCCTTCGTGCAGGATGTTGGAGTCTGGTATAAACCGAATGGAGTCAGTAAATGAAATACTGGGAACAAATGGGTGAAAATGAAGTGGCAGATAATAAACGAGGTAATGTCGGATGTATAAAACACCATATCAGCTCGAATTCCCGTAATGTGCAACTGAAGGTATTGTGCAATAAACTGCTCAGGGTAGCCAGTGAGCTCTACGGCGCCCTCTAACAAACCCGGCTCCTTTGAAACTCTATCCACAGCGAAATTGCCTTTGGTTTGAGCAAGCAACGTACGCACTTGAAGTTTTCCATGAAATTATCATTGCTGATAGAGCGAAACAGGAGATTCACAGTTGCCCCATCTATTTGTCTGTAGGATGAATTATCACGAGCATAACTAATATTTGTGGAGCGGAGTACCAGTGGCCGTTTCACATTTTTTCCGTATTCCAACACCTAGTTAGTGTTGCCGAGTCGATTAGACCAATATGTCGATGCACCTATCGAGAGGGTAAACAGGGGCAATGCTCTATCCTGACCAATCAGTTTGGTGCAAACCGGAGGTTTAAGACCACATTTAAACAGAGCTGAAAACTGGTGTTTTACAGATGTTTAGCAACAGCGTTGCGTGGATCCACATCAGTGGTTTTGTCGTTCCCTCGGGCAGTTTACTACCTAACCAAGTATACCAGTTTTTATAGTCAACCTGCAATCCAAAATTACCCGTCGATCAATCACCAATACTAACAACACAACACAACCCGAGATTTCCCATGTGAATTACACAATAACGGCGAAATACTGTTGTATACAGAAACTAATCGTTTTGGCTCAATATCGACTTTCACTACATTGCTTACCGAAATAAAATTTGTCATTGAATATGACTATCCATTGATAGAGAAATAGAACGAAACAAATTGGATGGATTTGAAGAATTCCTCATCGAACAATGAAAGGAAGAATCAGTAGGAGCTGGTTTATTGTGTTCAGCTCATACGTCCGTCGAAACACGTTATTCACGTTCCAGATACGCAAGCAGTGGTTTGGTATGAATGCTCAAATGTAGTCGGCTTTTATTAACCTAAATGACATGGGTACAATTGTAACAAACTACAGCCATCCTCTCAATCCTGCACTTTCCAGATGGTATTGTGAATGACGTTTTATCTGCCTCTTATCAGAAACATGGCAAATGTGATTGTTTTCGAAAAAGAAGCGTCTGCTTGTGTAACAAATTTCATTTAGTAGCAAGTCCTGTTTCATATCCTTAAGCGCGCCAAACTACACTGAAACAGGTGACTGCAGCCTCTGAGTAGATACAGATACTTGACAATGCATATTCAGAAGATTAGTCTTGGGCGGAATGGAGAACGTGCACACACTACAGATATCACACTGCATATTGAGTATTGGATGCATGAGGGATACAAACAAACAAACTGCTTTAGCGCATCAATCATTTCTTCCGTGTGAAAATTTGCACACAATTTTTGTGTTATGGATCTCAATCCTACCACTACAACAGCTACAGGCGACTGTTTCGCATCAGTTGATACGGGTTGGATCCTTCAAATAACAAAATATTCAGCGAAATGTGGTGCTCATTTGATTCGTCTTTAAACATTCTATGAAAATGTGAAGAGAACATTGTGTCTAAGTTTGTCATCATCCCGTTCATTTTCTTCCGTGGCAGACATGAAGAACACATTTTCAAGATCAAACATTCTTGGCCAAAATATGAACACACAAATCTACCATCGCGCTAAGCATTGTGACCTCAAAAATGTTCAAAACGTTTTCCTCGTTGCAATACTCTGGCTTGGGCCGTCACCCAGCCTAACATTTGCGCAGCATACGAACACTATCGTTCGTCTCCCATAACATGTCAATTACGCTGATGCTAATGGTTTGCTTGACTTCATTCAGCTTACACGCAAACATGAAACATGTACGATTGGATCAGCCTGCCTAATTGCGCGTGGCCATTTGTTTTCCCATCTGTATGCGCATACCCGACCACACGGCCCATTTTCCGGTTGGAACTACCTGGGACGCTGCGAGCCTGTCTAAACCGACTGTTTACATTGAATGGTGATCGCACCCTGACCTCAATGTGGCAAGTCGGTTTGTCAGATGCGTTGAGGATGATTAGTGTTAGTAAATATATCGCTGTCAGATGCCTCCTGGTTTTACACAGACCATAGTGCTTCCGAGTTATAGTGCTGTACACAGTGAATGGCACAACGGTTTCTGGGTGAATCTTGACGTTTTTTCATGTGAACACAATTCACTCGGACACATCCTTGGTAGCGTTGCTCGTCTGCTGGGTAGCACCAATCAGGTGGATCACACTTTTCAATCTCTTAAGCGGACCGTCTGTTCTGCATACGAAACACACTTCTGGACTGTTTGGATGCTTTATCGTTGGTTGAAGTTTCCATCTGACAAGAATTGCCCAGGCGAAGAAATATTCTTCTACGGTTCCCCGAGGAACTCCTTTGGACATGTCGATTACCAAAACTAGAATTCGCCCACCTTGACCGTGCATTGGCTGTGTGATATATGGATGGAAATGATCTCTCCTTCAAGACACCGGCCCAGACGTTGAAATCAGTAATTCGCGAAGTGTTGAAAACCCTTACAAATCCTATCTGATATGGCACGTCAGAATGTCGAAGTCGTTGCGAATCCAGACACAGACTAGTTCTTTCAGAGGGACCACATTCACAGGCGTTGTGAACTGCACCCCATCCGCTTTAATTAAAATATTCTCAAAAGTTGGCATAGCACATCAGACAATTACTCCGTAAGACAATTGCTCAATCAAGTCAGTTAGTGTTTGCATATTTCAAAGAACGGCTTCCAACATTTCATGAAATCCTCAGCTTCAGAATTGAAGGTGTAATTAGTCACACGAACGTAAGTGTCCAGCATGATTTCACGTGTGCATAGATGGCAAAATCAGTCCTTAAAATATCTACGAAAAATGTTTGATCAACAACTTACATGCTACAAATTCACCTGGTCGAAATTCGTCTGAAAATAAAACGCATTATCATCACAGCAAATTGTACGAGGGAAAAATACTTCACTGGAATGTCAATCTACTCTAATGAAATTGAGGAATTTGGTGCAGATGCTGTAAACGGTGCTGTACAGTAGCATTAAGATGGAACGGTCATCTGGACGAATGGAGGGTGATGGAGGCAACACACACCGCAGTTTTGTCACGCACGATTTGAAGTGCACAACGTCGTGGACAGCGCGGTCGCCATATAAGGCAGTTACCAGGATTCACGTCAACACCGGAGCAAAGATAATCACTACTGCTGGTGTGTTCTGATATGAACGAGACTCGACGTTTCCGCGTTTTTCGAAGCATAATAGATAAGAGTTCTGTTTTTATACGGGAGCTGCAATCATTTGTGAATACCATTCAACTTGAGGTTCATAAACCTCCTGACTGCTCACAGATAATCTGAAGTGCTTGCTTCCGCTTGTCGCTGTGTACATATTGTGAACTATTATCGTGGTAGTGTAAATCATTCAGCCATCACTGATATTGACGGTTGTTGGCTGAACAAATCACTTAACGATTAAACTCGATAAATCTACAGTGCGTTGAAAAACATTAGTGGATGTTTGCTTGATGCTATCACCTGAATGCTTGTGCGTTATAGGACGCTGCAAATACTCCGTGCTAAGCAGAACACATTTGTCACTAGGCGTTCGCTTTTAGTCTCAGTGAGCACACTGTTCAAGATATTGTTCATTATATACTGCTAAACTTGGAGTTAGCAAGCCATGAAATTTTGCAACCAGATGTGAAACAGAAACGAGAAGACCGCACGGAGGATGCCGATTTGCAGCCACATTCCTGGTCCGGCTTTTGCAACACAATTGACGCAAACATTGAACGGATGGTTTGAGAAGTTTGTGAACGTAAAGCCTGGTGAGCACTCGATTGTTTCAGTCCACCAGTCTAAATGGCTAGAACTATAGTCTCGGTTGACGTCTAACGAAATAGTAGGTCACGCAGATCAGTTTGTTGCACTCCAATAGGATATATTCCTCACGCACTGAATTCAATTTTGTTCAGGTTTCATCTTCCGTCCCGATCGATTTTTTAAACCACAAATGCTATATGGCATTTGCCTTACCGGAACCCCGTATAAAGTAGGTTTGGATCGTTACATATTACTGCTGCGCACTAGACATCTGCTCGATTAGAGATGTGACATTAGACAGAAAGATGTTGCTGACTTACAGATTTCAAGAGCAGCCGATTATTCCAGGGAGACGCAACTTGGTATCGGATACCAACAGTTTCAACAAACGAGTTGAATGCCCTTCGAATGTCCCCGTATTGTAAGATACCTATACGGATTACTAAACGAACGGAGGTAAGTACTAGTTTGCTTTGTATCCAGAATAGACGGGCAGAATCAGTTACTGAATGCGCCATCCTGCTAGTTGTTTGCATAGGAATGCTTGGCTTTAAGATACTGTTCGAAATAAAGTAACATGTTGGGAGTGTGTAACACTGAAATCCGTTAGCAGAAACTTACCAGCAACTGAGTCCTTCGTCATTTTAACGAACGCGACTTTGGGATCCCCTTTAAATGATTGACGAAATTGTATAAAAGAACAAGCAAATGTTGAGTGTTTCATCAAACGAACACATCCATCTGTTCTCTGCACTTGGAAAGCAGTGCAGCATAGTTTGTGCATATTCTATCTCAAAATGGATCTAAAGACAAATGGGCAAAGTCACACCCTGTACACTAAAAAACGCTACCTGCATGCACATGAGAACTAAACGTGAAAATGTATGCGGAATCTGACGATCCAGTCTTCGATCTAGTAACTGTAAACGTCGCATATAACTAGCCGGTTCGGTTTATTAATATATCGGGAAGCTGCACGTGTGTAATCCTTATTCTTGACACAATTATCGCATGAAATTATTTGGTTATTTTATAGAGATATTAGGTATCCGTTCTGCAAAATAATATATCAGAGTTCATCCAGTATTCTCAATTCACAATTAATCATAAATATGGATTCCCACACAAACTGTTTTATGCATATATGTGCGTGATTGTGCTGCTGACTACACGAAGATAGATGTTACGACTTACCTTCTGTGCCCACTATACTTCCTAATATGAAAACGGAAAGTCGAACACGCAATGGCTGACTCCACAGTGGGGTGAAGTAATCCGGTATATATTAACTATCAAGGTGGTCAGGGCGATAACAATGTATGGAAAATTCCAGTCGTTTCGGTAAAGTTGCATTTTATCCATCGTGAGTGGGTTGTGTTCTGTCGTGTGATCGCTACAATTTTGACGACGATTTTGTATATATTGTGTACTTTTGTTGAGTTTCATGCTTGCGGATATTTCACTTGTTCCGGGACCCGCACGTTCAAAGTTTGTCATGTTCCAAAAAGATGAATTTGAGTATATTTTGTTTGGGGAAACCGAAACAAGGATTGCATCGTAGTTCGACGGTAACAATTGAGTATCAAACTGTGAAACGTTGTGTTCAACGTGTCAAAATGTGTCTAGCTCCTACAATTTATCATCAATTCAGCGTACAGTAGGCAATGCATTGACTGCAGTGTAAAATGTGGCAAATCCTCCCAATGACGATCACATTTTGCGATCCAAAAATATGGCTGTTGAAATCGAATTGGTCATTGTGAAATAGAACGAACCGGTGCAGCCGATTCCCAAATGTGGTCGTTCGTACGGATATGTGTGGGAAGCTTAACTGCATAGGCTAGTTTTTCGAACAAGCAGCTGATTGAAATCTCGTTGGGTGTCACAGTTGCAAGTCAACTCAGGATCAAAGGAAAATTACCGAAAAACAAAGGTGTCTCTACAAAGGAAGCATTAAATGGGCACGTGAATAGAGGTTATTGATATGACGCAGCGTGAATTGCGGAAAGTGTGCATTTTATTGGATAATCGGACATGGACATTCGGAGGTCACAGTGTTCCACGTTAACAAGCAAAGTGAACTGCTGCGTATAATCTAGTGAACAATGAGTTGACAAACTACTATCCTGAGTAAGCAGTTTGGTGCAAACCGGAGGTTTAAGATCACATTTAAACAGAGCTGAAAACTGGTGTTTTACAGATGTTTAGCAACATCGTTACGTGGATCCACATCAGTGGTTTTGTCGTTCCCTCGGGCAGTTTACTACCTAACCAAGTATACCAGTTTTTATAGTCAACCTGCAATCCAAAATTACCCGTCGATCAATCACCAATACTAACAACACAACACAACCCGAGATTTCCCATGTGAATTACACAATAACGGCGAAATACTGTTGTATACAGAAACTAATCGTTTTGGCNAGTTCACTTTCTAAAATTGCAACATTTATCAGATTTGAACTTGTATGTGATAGAAAAACTGACGGCGTCCTCTAACGACACACTTATGAAAAACGATTCTGTGTCCAGTGAGGCAATATTTCGGTAAACATGTCGAGATTTCCTGAAAGGACAGCTAGATGGCAACTGTCTTCCAAGCAGTCATACCGGTTTTAGTAGTTCCTCCAATCACTTGACCAGTTTGTGTTGTGGAGTGTTTTGTATAGCCAATATAGGTCCAAAGCAGATTACACATTTGTTCACTTCGAGAAACCCGTATGTCTGAGCAATTTGGCCTCCACACCGTCCAACAAACATCCAAGAAATCAGTCAGCTTGACGGCGTATACCCAAAGGAGCCAGTGCCAACGATTGCCGAACAGCAATTGATGACGTGGCATGTGATTGACTGACTGGGGTCTTTTCGTGTTCTGCTCCCTCTGCGATCAGACACCACGACGACCACCACCATATCTTGTGCGTGCAAGAAGAGCTATCTGCGATGCTGATGTGGCCATAGAAGCAACCAAACTGATTATAAATCTTGACGTTCCGTCGTTGATTTGTGATTTGAAATTTGGTCAATTTAACCATTCTGCAGTAAATACCGCGGGGGATGCAGCTAAATCGGCACCTGCATGGATCATGTCATGCCAGTCCTCTGCGGGCGCTATTCAAAACNCAGACACAGTAACAAGCGTGCAACGTTCAAATGCGTCCAGATCTCACGTTATCCCTACAACATGTAAGCATAATCTAGAGATCAAACAAGTGATCGACCATATTCCTCTTGTGTGTAGTTGTTGCATTCAGTGAAGAATGGTTAATCATTGTCTAATAAAGTCTGCTCTAACTGACGAAGTTTATCATCCAAGATATTGGTACAAATTCGTGTGGTACGGTCAAACAATGTGCACACCAAATCTCATTCATATACTGTTGGAGCACAGCTGTCAAGGTCTACGTACTGACTTGTCCACGTATTCTTCCGGTTTGTGGTCTACTGAACCAGTCCATCTATTCTCTCAGTTAAGCAGATATCCACAAAGAGCAATCGGCCATTAATCGCACTCGCTAAAGTACAACCAACGTTTGGATGTAAGTAATTTCTTTGGCCTGGCAAATCCGCTGCCTGCACCTGATCACTTGTGACTGGAAATGTGTCATCAACACGTCTTTCTTTGTTGGGGGTCGAAATACAAGTTTCCTTCCACTTTGCTTTTCAGGTTGGTTGCAAAGATATCGGCTTAAATTGAGACAGTTCGACTGCCTATCGCGGCTTCGTTATTCTGGTGATGAGCATTGTCTCAGAATCCGAAGCTTACGCCAGATTCATGAGGCAAAACTAGGCATTCAGTTTGCTTTCTGAAATTGCAACATTTATTGGATTTGAACTTATATGTGATCGACAAACTGATGGTTCCATCTAAAGACACACTTATGAAAGACGATTCTGTGTCCAGTGCCGCCATGTTTCGGTAAACAAGCCGAGATTTCCTAAAAGGACGGCTGGATGGCAACTGTCTATCAGCTAGTCATATAGTGTCGTACCGGTCTCATACCGGTTTCAGTAATTCCTCCAATCGCTTGACAAGTTTTTGTTGTGGAGTGTTGTGCATAGCCAACAGAGGTTATAAATCTTGACGTTCCGTCGTTGATTTGTCTTCTGCGTGCGCTATTCAAAACTGAACCTAAATATTAACATGGATTGACACCCGCATCCTGATTACCGAATGTTTTAATTCGGAAATGTGGAGTTCCACAAACTTGATTTCACCACACACAACTCGTTATCTCTCGAATAATTTTTCCCTACTAATGGTAGATATGTTAGAGAAAGGCCTCGTCAATGATTGCAACGATAACGTTAGACCAACGTGCACTGCGTGAAGAATGCGTCGGATGAACTACCCCGTCATGAGAATTGACGAATATCGAGAAAGTTCGCTTAGAAAGCCGGAACGAATGTTCGCAACACCTGTTCAATTGGTTAGACTACCTTGCCGAGTAATAGTGCATGATCATATACTGAACGTCAGACATGACCAACTCCCTCCGCCTACACAGTCTACGCCGCCTGGCATGCCAAGTAAATCCGGTTCACATTTGGCCACAAGATGTCAGTGTTCTCAGCTGAATGTGGTGCATCGAATTTGATAATCGAAGGGAAAAGTTGACGCAGAGATTAAAATTTCAACACTTGCCCTTTTCCAACAATACGGCTGTAAAAATCGAAGTGGTATATCTTGTATACACGTACATGTACATATATACAAAGACAGGTTTCAGGGATAAACGCAATCACACATAATAGAACCCGTCTTGTGTTCCGTCTGCAATGATCCTGACATTGTGTATGGTAAACTTTTTGCATCAGACACTCGTACAATAGAGTGAACTCAAACAAACGAACAAAATTGGGCCTCAAGTTACTGCACGGTTGAGGTTAACATCGTTTTCGAGTACTCGCACCTCGGATGGAACAAAATAATCCTAATTAGCGTCCGCGTTCACAATTTTCAGAAGTTAATCAGTTCTTTGGTACCAAAATCGTGAACTCGAACTCAAATGTTAAACGGATTCGCAATTCAACCCGCTGGAGTGCAGGGCGAACAGAAACCACCCACAAATCTGTGAACGATAGAATGCACGCTAGCAACTAGTGTCTAGTGTTCTCTCTCCTGTACATACAGATGAACGTATATGATACTGTTTTCAAGCCAAACAATGGACATTCGTATCACGTACCTTGCTGAAATTTACCAAAATCGTCTGATCGGTGAACACAATGCAATTATTCCTGGTTGAACAGGCTCAAATCATATATATATATATATCGATATATGTATATATACACGAGCATGACTGGTTTAACGGTTGTGTTTACATATCTAGTGTGATTTCAATATATATATATGTAAATATACACCAGGGTGACTGGTTTAACGGTTGTGTTTACATATCTAGTGTGATTTCGACATCAGCCGCATGTACTCATTCAAGAATATGTTATTCAATGCATGTTGGTCAGTAGAAGCCAGTAGGCTATGTTGATGCGATGCATAAACCAGGCTGTCTCGGTCATATTCACCTAAGTTGAACAATGGAAGTTCTCCATCCGGTTCGTAAGTCTGTTTCAAATATAATGGATGGACAAAACATAATTTAAAGATACCTATCGGTTATTATGAGCTACAGAATTGTGAACTGCCGGTATGTTACATTAACTTATGCGCACAGTCTACTCCACATGGGGCATCAAATCGAACATTTCTTTTCCTTACCAACATCGGGGTCTCCTAGCAAATGGACATTATTATATTAGAGATAACGGAATATGGTGGATCACGTTTCGAACAGTTTCATATCAGACCGTCCTCCAATGATACATTTGTTGTGTGGATTGTGTATCTAATTGTTTCGAGACTACTGGTCATTATAAACGTGACTTCGATCACCACTTAACAATTCGGTTAATGAAACTTGTGCTGTTGACTTGGTCCAGATGTTTGACATTCACAAATGCGTACCGCGTGCCTTGTTGGTTCCAACAAAATATTTTGCATTCAAACCCGTCATAGTGGTTTGCATGTCTTGGGTGCAGTTTACAGGGAATCCAAACAGATAATGCCAAACACGTGTTTTCGGCTGTTAAGTTCACGAAAGCAAATACGTTGGCGAGTGCGAGCTTACGATGGAAAGGAAGGAAGCTCCTCATAAATTGAAGCGAATATTCCACCTGATCAAGACTGCTCGTATATTTGGCCAGCGCAAGAGGAGTTATTGCTATACTGCAGAATGGGCAATGCCATTCGGTGAATGTAAAGTGAACGATCGGTTTCTCAGAGTGACTTAGTTTGTCATGATCATAGCTCACACAGCTACACTTGTAACCACATCAAAGTTAATTCGTATAGTGAGATCTTGTTTCATATGGAACGTTATCGGAGATCACTCACAAATCATTTTATTCACCCACCTGCAACTATCCCGTCCATCGGACCAAAACCAGTTCCTTGAATGTAAGACAAAGAGTCGTCTTCGTTCGAGATCGTTAATCATGTGCTAAAATTGGTTCACTTCGACTGATCACAAAATGGCTGAATCCACCAGACTATGCACACGACGAGACAAATCTCTAGGTATAACCTATGTCCCACACGGTGTCTTGTGTTGCCAATGAGATATTTCCAACGCTTGTAGCAGAACCGTATTTCCCGTCTCGGACGTATGAACTAGACCTGTGGGAAACCTGTTATTACGAGAACAGAGTTGACTGGCTCAAAAGACCAATATTCGAACTAGACCATATTGCTTACGCAGGCTCAACCTAACAAATGAAAGTAACTATGATTCGTGCGGAAGCAGGTGTGTATGATGAGAGCAAGGAAGGCCAACAAGCCGAAAATCTGTCACAATTATGAGCACGAACTGTCATCCTGAGGAATGTGTCGATGCACAAAATAATCGTCAGTGGCCTAACAACTCGAAGAATGCCTAAAGACTACAAGGATAAATAACAACAGTTTCTTTGGAAACTGTTTACTGGGAGAAATACTGTCCATTGCTTCACTCGATTTAGTAACAAATAGGAGTGACTATCGTCAGGCTGAAGTAGGTATCAGCATGAAGGAGGCGGAATGTGTGTGAACAACATTAGTAGACGGAACGTTTGTCATGTTGTCTAGCTTCTTTTTTCACACTTGGGCACATTAGTGTCAAGAATGAATGCGGCTTCATGTTGATATACACTTTCGCCTTAGCGTTTTATGTGGTGCAGTTAGCAAGGTAGCGCACACCGGTTATCGTATATTAGTCACGGAATCCATCCAACCTTAGGAAAATGTTAGCTATGCATTCAACCGGACTAGCATTATAAATAATCTTGGGTTTCCATCTCTTCGAAGAAATCGGTGATTGTAACAGCCATAAATATATTTGGATAAACCGGTACGATAACTATGGATATCACGACAATCACACACACTGTGCAACAAGGCGATAGAATAAAGCCATATCTCCATGAGCCGGATTTATGCATTTCAAATCCGGTTTCAGATTTAACAAAAATGGGCAAATATGACACTTTGTGATACCAACCAAAATCGTCTGCTGAGTAACACTTGATCTATGAACGCTTGATACACAAAATCAGTTTGAAAGATAGGACATCCTCTATGCGAAGCAAATAGACACTTGACGTTGTCATCACAGAAATGTCAAGGCCACGGACTCACCCAACTCAAATATGTCACTAACTGTATGAAGAAAATAACAGACCAAGTCACTACGGATTAGTAAATTTACTCAAAATATACGTCAGTCGAAATAGAAAGCACACGAGAATAGAACGAAAATTGTACACAATCAACTTGCGACACTGCATCCTACCAGGAGCGGTCTGAACTGCTGATAACATCAGGAT
>QNGE01005354.1:11191-23464 GCA_008508345.1 Paragonimus westermani
TCCCCTTTGGCCTGTCTGACAAGGTTGCACCTGGAAGGACCGGAGTCCTAGTCAGCATAGCCCGCCGGATCAAAACAGTACACAAGCCCGACCACCACGTCAAGGTAGCAGTATAGGTCGGGTGCGGCCCTAACGGTTTCATTGACTTTCGTGGCTCAACATTTCTTTTTCAGAGTGTCTGGTGGACGGCGAAATCGAATCTCGTGCTCAAGCCGAAGTGGGGCCGCTACTGAACACTAATGTAGGGCCGAGTTTGGCCAATTGGATCCCAGTGGCTGGTCGCGTATGTACCGTTAGACTTCATTCAAGGTCAGTCAACGCATGTGTGTATGCTCCAACTGACAATAGTTCAGGTGCTACAAAGAACGCTTTCCGCGATGCACCCTTTAATCTTTTAGAAAATCATCGTGCTTGCCGATGTGGACAAAACCTGTTTTTTAACTCAACAGGAGAAGCGTCCACTGAATATCCGTGCGCGACGCACTGAGAATGGCGATTAGCTGCTGCTGTTGTGTGCATCTCACCGATTGTATATCGGGCTGCACATCTCAACCCAAACGACGGCTATGTGTCACGTGGAACCCATTTCGTGCAACTCAACCGTGGTCGCAAGTCCATCGTTTCAGTGGCTGCACTCCATTAAAGGTTGATTATTTTGGAGTGACAACCTTTACTCAGATCAGACTGTTTCTGTTGCCTGTTTTGTCGTTTTCTTTTAAAGAAATCTTTTTTTGCAACCATGAAGCATGCAGCTGAAAACCGAACGACAAGGACATACGAAACGTCTGTCAAACAACATTGGCAGTCAACCTGTCTCGGTTGCGACAGTGGGATGTTCTAAATCTCTTGCGAAGTGTTTCAAAGGGTCAACGCAAGTACGGCAAGAGTGGGTTTCTGCTGATTCGGTGGAACTGGTCGCTAATCGCTGATCAATCCTCCCGACTCCGAATACAACAAGGGCCGCCTTGATCTTAAACACAACACATAGGAACTACGAGGTCTGTTTGTTCAAGCGAGCCGGAGAGATGGAGAAGGCGCTTTTTCAGTGGATAGCTGGGTGGTATTGTTCTTGATTCGGAGTTGCATTTAGCGGGCGCGGTATTTTTGGTCCTTGAGGCTGATTTTCACTCGATTATCTGACATGTTCAGTGACCTGGCCCACATGTGCCGAAGGCGCATCTAATTTCTCATTGTTCCATAGCCATTGTCAACTGAGCTGACTATGTGAGTAACCTCACAATCCATCGGTGCATATTTGGGAACTATGCAAAATCGCGATCGATAACTGTTACAGTGAAAGTGCACTCTTTGCTAGTTAAGTCATGTACTGTCTGGTGATGACGTGGCTACGGACCGTGAAAGCCTTGATCGTTCCACTGAGCAAGGTCGGTATGCGCCGTCTACCCGGTTGGGTAGTTCGCGATCATCCACACTACTGACATGGTGGTGTGTCGCATTCACCGGCGAGCATTTATTCGCAAAATTGTTGCCACTTGTGCTCTTTTCTGTAGCTTCACTGTTTTTGGACTTTTTCTCTGTTCTTTTCTATGTATGGTTGACTATTTATTACTGTTTCTTGGTTCACCAGCGTCGGGACCAACGGCGGCTCGTCATGGCGCCCATAGGTGCGGCTCAAAGCTGAAAATCATGATAATTGTGTTCAGTCGTTCTTTATTGTGGGTCCTACCGTAGATGAACTACTCCCATGAAGTGGCTGTTTTCGGCTAATCATCAGAAGCTTTTGTAGAATTTAGTAAACTACGGATACCGGTTTTGGACCTTATCTGATTTGTTGTGCTCTCGCAGGTCACAGCGCTTTATCCTTTGAACTATGGAGTCCAATTTGCTCGAGGCAGCTGACCTAATCGACCTATAAACAATCTGTTGTTACTATTGTTTCGTTGTTTCTCACGCCATCGAATACCATGCTGTTACATTTGACATCACATAGTTTTGTCTTATTAAGTTATCTGTAGCCCATGGGGCGCGGTGGTATGATCTTTTGTTTGTCCAGTACAGTTCATAATTCCTGCCTGACAAGTCGTCGGCAATTTGATCAGAGTTCCCACGCAAAACCATCCATGCGCTTCTTTATTTGTATCTACCGCGTACTTTTTGGTACTTTATCGTAACCTTAGGACTTGTACATGTAGATCGACCACGTGCCCTAACCTGTCAAAGGTTACTTTTCTGATTTTCGAACAGCCTGCCTTAAGTTGCTAAAGAATCTCAACAGGCCAAACATGAAGAGCGCCTGCCCATCACTTTGGTGGTAATAAGGCTTTTATGTCAAATTTCATTGAATGAAAGTGATGCAGCTGGAGGCAAGCTAACTAATCATAAGCTTCTTCCACGATGCAAGCGGTAAGCGTACACGTAGTTTTCTCAAACTCTATTTAGTCTTCTGTTATATCGCGGAAGGACCGAGTGGACGCAATTGAGTTGGAACGATTCCTGCGACGCAGTGATATGGTACGCACTGTTTTACACCGAAGAGCCGATTCCCCCAAAGCCGACTATGAAGGGAAAACACCGGTCTTCCGAAAACAGCGTTCATTTTCTCAGCCCGAAATTCCGAGTGCCGAAGCCGAAGTCAAAGTGCCGAAAAGCCGAAGTCAAAGTACAAAATGCAGCTCCTGCGTTTTTATAGCTCGTCAAGCCGTCGGGTGAAAATAAATAAGCGAACTAACGTCCAGTATGTGAGTCGGCGCCAGAGGTAGAAAAATTGTTAGTACATCAAAGGAATTCGGCTTTACAAGAAAAAACGGCAAATGCTCACTCCAGTTAGTGGACAGTTTTTTGGGGGTATGTGACATCCCCAACACCTCCCCTTTTTAGAGTATTAGTATCGGGGGTTCTTGTGATTCAATTGGAAGCGCATAGTAGGTTTTCTCTTGCGTCCGGACCGTCGTCTAGGTATGGGGGATCCGTCGACAATGTTCTGCTGTTGAGTGGCTGTATGTGCTGCGCTCTCCGAACTCGGTGCTTTGACTGGAACGTTGAACCTATCCAAAAGTATGTCGAGCAGGATCTCTCTTTCATTGCTGCGTTCTTCGGAGGTACTTCTCGATCGTAATTGGTTTTTGTGTCGTGACCAAGTCTCGTTCCCAACAGCAACATCAAACATGACGCTTCCTTTTTTGTTCACGATGCTGCCAGGTTTCCATGTTTCATCATTCGCGCGGTAATCTCTGGCATACACGGCTGACCCCACTTCGAATAAGGATCCCTGCTTCGCCGGTGGCGTCTTTTGATAAGCTGTGGTTCTCGGCAGCATGGTGCGGTGCATTGTCCGAAGTTTTCGGCCCATGAGTGCTTCTGCGGGAGACAGCTGACTTGGTGTGGCACAGTTGGGAGTGGTTCTGTAGGCAGTCAAAAATTTTCGGAACGTTAACATGCGCGTCCGGTGATCCTGATTAGGTTTCCAACCAAATCGTCATGTGCGTGTTGGTGCGGGTAGCAAATTGTCTCTAGTGCTCTCCGTTTAGCTCATACTGCCACCTGGGTTTACTGGCTTGTCCATTTACCTAGGCAGCTATGGTAGGTGTGTTGGGAACATACTGTACACTCGTATCTCCGCTTGGGCGGTCTTTTCAAGCCTGTCATTTTTGGCGATAAGAAGTATCTGTGAACCCCAAGGAACGCATATATGGGGTAACTGTAAAAGCCGTGTTACTTCACACCCGTGTGTCATGTTGAAAGACTTGAACCGAACTCATATATTCGACCAAAGACCCTTCCGTTCGGTCGCATGCATCGCTGTTATCAACGAACAAGCAACGATGAGGTTAGGAAGGAGATACTTGGTAATGAGTATCATGTAGGTTCATTTGAACAGCATTCAAGGACCCATAAGCTGTGGAGAGTTGATCGTGTACTGAGTGTGCTCACCAGCCTTCTCCTTTACCGAACACTTCTTGTCGATACTGCTGGCAGTTGGCGTAAGGCTGGAGGCATCATGAAGTGGAAACAGTTGCCAGTAACTTAGTCACAGCAGGTCGGGTTCGTATCACGGTCTGGGGTCATCGTGACACTTGAATTTGGTGGCAACTAAGCTGGCTCACTATTATGAATGTTGTTGTTCTTTGGGTTGGTTTTCTCCAAAGTGTGTTGGTGTTACGGGACAGGGAAAGCCGCAAGCTAGCTGTCTCGTTGGTGGTACTCAACTGCGACTGGGTTGTTCTTTTGAGGAATTCTGTTTTCAACAGAAAGCCTTTCCCAACTGAGTCCCGTTTTCTTTGTTTCCATTGTCTCTAACTGGCGGTCGCCTTCTTCCCTCATGTCTCTATAATGGTCAGTCATCAATGTAAACCATTTATGTACTGCCATCGCTTAATGTCATCATTACTTTGGAAAAACAGGCTAGTAGTGGTGGATTGCAAGGTATTTGTTCGTATGGATTTAGCCACATCCTATCTAGCACACAGCAGAAATGTTTAAAATCTTCACTTATGAAGGGTGTCCTGTGCAACTATGGCGAAAATTCGTGAGTTATATCAAAGTAGTGTCACCCAAATAGACAGTTCTTTTTGTGCACACTACGGTAGCTTGAATAGCAACTGCCTCAGCAAAGTGGGGTAAGCGTTTATAACGATGTACGAAGATGACTGAAAATGCCGGCGGATTGCTAATATCGCCATTTGTCTCCAGCACGTGACGCGCAATGGATGAAGCCAGTGTCTTCTGTAGGTGACCTTCTTACTCACCCGTATAACTTCCACCTGATTGACTGACGCGGTTGCACATTCACTTAGACAAATGTTCCGTCATCCTGCTTCTCCGTCACTTCTACGTAGGTGTAGCAGCATTCACACGAACACTGGCATGTGCATTGCAAGAGGTGAGCAGTCGTCGTGGGCAGTCCTAGCGATGCCAACACTGGTAACTGCTTTGGTCAGGTAGCAAACTTGTTTAACAACAGAAACTAATCGCCTTTTTAAAATTAGGTTAGCGTCATCGGCCTTCAAAGGAAGCTGAATGAATGCAGCCTTTGGCTGAGCTAGGTGGACGGTTTGGTTGTTGACCTGTGGCTTGCTGAATCGTCTTATGAAACACTGTGGATAGCTGTTTGTTTTCATTGTATCCTCAACGTGACGGTTTTCTTCGTCGGTCTTATTAGCTGTACGGATTTTCTTAGCTCTATCGAATAGAATTCTTACTAAACCACGTTTGTGCTGAACTGGGACAACACTGTCTTATCGCAAGTACTGCCCTGTCCAAGCTGACTTCCAGTAGACTGCGGTGCCATCAGCTCTGCTTTGGATCAATACATCCAGAAACGGCAGGGTGTGATTCTTTTCTAACTATATCGTTGGATCTAGAGGACTTCTCATGGCCATTTCGTCAGTTTGTGTGAAATTCTGAAATTTGAACTCAATGTGGGTTGTGCACGGGTGTAGTAGACACCCTTATTTGGAAGGCGGAATATAAAGCGTTATTCTGTCAGGGCCTATATAATCGCATAAAAATCGCAGTTGCATCTGCAGGTACATTAGTTGACAGTGGTTCAGTATACAGCGAGCCCATCAATTTTCCGCTAACGTTAACTTCAGACAACAGGTTGACTAGTTACAAGCTGTCTTCTGGTTCATATTTGACCAGCGACCGTTGCACAGGTCATAACACTGACAAACCACTTCGTTTTATGGCCTATCAAATACTCACAAACCGGATATTCTAGTCAAGTCAATTTTTTTGTATGCATTTCACGTCAGCACAAACTCGCGAGGTGGCTAATCAGAGTGCTAGAACCAGTGAAACGGTCGCTGGCGAAACATTCTCTAGCGGACAGCTCAGAACTTGTCGACCTGTTGTCCGAAATCGGTGGAAAATCGATTATTTTGCTGGACATTGAATAAATGTTGTATTTGTTTTACGAGCCAGATCTCCGATTACTAAACAAAATGACGCACTAGGGTTGTTTGTGACTGAGCGATCGAGATACTGTGTCACGAACGGTACCAACGCTCTGATTAGTCGGATGGTATCCGTCCAACACACGCGCTCTCTAGATGAAATTCACGAAATGTTTTTCTTTTGCCGCTGATGGGCACGCTTCATTTTGCATTCACATCCGTCTGCTCGGTTGTTACCACCACAAACATAAAAACTCCTGACCATGATACCAGAGCAAATGAGTCCTGACCGTCCGCATGAAGTGCCTAAAATTTACTAGAGACCATCTGTTTCACTGTTCTCCTAATGATATCAGTTTATGACCACAAAATCGAAACACGTGAGTAAACGACTGTTGATTGAAATGTACCTGTTCTAATCCTCTAAAATGAGCCTCGCTGGGTTTTCTGATCAATCTCAAATTGCATCATTTTTCATAGTTTTAGCATGTTATTTAATAACGTGCAGCCATCCAAACGTATCTTCATTCTGACCTATCACCATGTGTTGCCTGTTGAAATACTTTTAAATACAATGGTGCTACTAGTCCGCGGACAAAACGCGTTTTGGATCAGTGTTTTTTTACAAAACGACCCACTTTGTTTGTGTGTCAGAGTATCGTGGTCAGTCACATTAAACTTTATCTTGTATCGCTTGTTCTCCTTTGACCTCGCAGTTCATCTCGCTTCGAAGGCACGATGAACGTGGACATCAGTGAGATCAGTATGAACTTAGTTCCCTTTCCTCGAATGCATTATCTAATTACGTCCCAAACCCCTCTTGCGAATGCGGATAGGACAGTTGCACCTCGCAAGTAAGTTCTGTTCTCGATCTTGAGAAATTGACAGTTGCTTCCTGTCATGTTTAATACTTTGCATTGAACCATTTGTTCATATTTCAGGATATATTTGACATGGTGTAGGGCACTATTATCGTTGGCTCACTAGATAAACTCTGAACCGATCAGCCTTTAAATGATACAGCTGATGTAGGCAGACCGTTGAGCAACGTTGTAGAACGGCCTGAATTTATAACCATTTGTCCATACATATAGCCAGCGAAATTGGAAGGCGCGGGTTTTGAAAAGGCTCAATTATTTCGTGCATTCCCTTAGACTGGCAAACTAACAGTGTCTCAAGTGGATTAGGTTTGGGCCGTTTAATGTTGAGTTGAATACTTAAGCTCACATTTATTTACATATTCTTTGGTACGGTTGGCTTAGCGTCGCCGTTGGTTGTTTTTGTGCACGGACAAGTAAGTGCTGATTACCAACATCGACCACATTACTGATAATTAGTGTGATAGATTTGATGATTTTAGGGGAGAGCTAGTTGCTAAAAGCCTAGAGCTCGGCTGGGTTCGAACCAGCGACAGGAACAGCATACTCAGACGCAGCAAGTACTCTACCAGTACATTGGTGAATTTCAGCCTTTGTGATTCATTCGGGTTGAATCTAACCGGAATCTAGGTTTTTCACAGTATTTCCTGGTCAGACTCATATCCCTTCTGTATAAATGAATTCATTCATCCGATTGATCCTTGATTCGATCATGGATTCAGAAACCGTGTTTGCTGACGCTACTGAAACCCTTGGCTTTTAGGCCTATGCGGCTGATTTCCTATATTCAAAGCAATTCACAACCTCATAGCTTGGGTTTTTGTAATCCCACTACGTTTTTTTTCTTCTGATCATCTGAAGCATGTTTGCCACGCATTGTTGATGTTTCGCCAAGGACTAAATCTACCGTACTATGTAGTTTCCGCTAGCCCTCATCGTTTATAAATCCCAGCACCGTCGTTCAAAAGGCCATGCCTTCGTGATTCGGGTTCAAGATTTTACGCAGTTGATTCCATCTTTCTTCTTGGGTCACACACGTCTCGGTCATTGGTATACCTACCTTTGTATAGTTGAATGGAACCCCCAAAACGAAGTTCTATATGACTGACAACGTGCAATTTACAATGACTTGTTTTCATTACTGTTGCATGAGGCATTCGGTGAAAACTAGATGAACATCATGGTATATTAGGTGGAAGACCAAACACATCATTTAGGAAACTAAAGCGTAGTCGCGAGAAATCGATCGCCTCTGTCGCATTCTCATTTGTACGTCAACGTCTTTTGAAAGGAAGTACTCAACCCGAGTTTCGCTTTTGTTAGAGCCCGTCGGTAATGTATATCATTGCCACAGCCGGGACTAATACTCCGGCCACCCTGTCATGAAGCCACCGTGTTGGCCACTGCACCACTGACCTCACGTTGGTTACATTTGAATCATCGTATGCGAACGCTCAATCACATTCATTCGTGAGAACTAGCTCATGTAATTCGTGCACAATCATGACTGCTACACTGTCTCGTTCTTCTGTCCAGCCGGTGCGCACTAAGGTGGCGACGTGGACAGTTAAGCAAACCTCACCAGTTTGGCTGCTGTTTCGAAAGCCGGGTTTTGGAAGTGATTACCGTGATCAGCAAATACTGCGTCATTGCTGACTGCTTGCTTGACGCTCGTGCTAAAGCTGCTATCCTTCTGATTGGTCATGCGGAATGTTTGAGCTAATGTTGCCTGCGTCCGAACGGTGGCTCAACAGTAGGTAAATTTTTTCCTCTTGCTGTTCTCGTCGTACAGAGGGTTTGAGGGAAGTTGAGAATGGGCGAGGGGTGTGTGTGTAATGAATGAACACCTGCAATGTATTTACTCACTGTTACTCCTAGTCTGAGGAGGAAATACACTTGCTTGGTTTATAGTGTATACGCTGCATTCTAGCTTCTTGCAAATGAGCTGTCAAGAATCATCCTGGACTAACGGTACCTTTACAACAGCTGAAAGTGTTGATTAGTTTATAGATTGCTGGAGGATTGTATGACTGAGGCGATCTTGCTGTGCTCCTGTGGAACAAAAAGCTCGGAATTCCCACAAGCTCTGCCTTGAAACCGGTTTTGTACGATCAAAAAACTATTTTTTATGATACCGTCAGTCTCGAGTTGGTTCACTTAGTTGCATGGTGTATTCGGCGGAGTCACTGCAAAATGCTTATACTCCTCACTTCCTTACGATCGATGGGCACTTGATGCCACAGAAAAGCATGACATGATTAATTAAATTTATGCTGAACAGGACGAAGAAGTACTGGGTGAAAGTTTGGATGTTAACGGATAGCGAGATCAAACATGTGTTCAATAAGTTTTGTTTAGGTGCACAAGAGCGGGACATACGAGCCGATCAGCCTTTGGCAGTAGACGTGGTGTTGCTTTTAGTCGAAGGATTGTTCGATAAAAGTTATATGGTTACAGTTGATATTGTTATGCTGATCCGACCTTAGCACGCGTGCTGAGCAAACGATGTACAACGTTACGTTTTAACGGCAAACGATTCCAGGCAAGACCAAAACTGGAATTTGATCATAAAAACCCTTCTATTGGAACAAGTCAGATGATCGACTTCTTACGAGACATCAAACGAAGCAAAGGAGCCTTGTTCCCCCCGACTTAAGATTTGCATCAAAACGCACATATTCAGTCTTCTGGTAAGAAAAAACCTGACATTGTCTTATTCTACAATGTAAAAAAGTGTGCGACCGACACGCTGCAGGTGTACAACCGCCTTCGGGTGTCTAGACCGCGAGTGATGTCTGCTGAGTAAGATTTCCTCAATGTAGCAGTATTTATACTTGTGTTTGTTACGACATGGCATTGGTTTTTAATATTGGTCGGAAAGAGCGTATATTCTTTCTGGTGACAGAATTGTGTGAGCGCTACAACCGAACAACCACTTCACCACTGTCTCACCTTTTAACAGGAATAAAGAAAGCAATATTTAGCATCAGGATGTCAAAATAAAAATAACGTTATTTCTTTTACTTACAAACAAACATTCTATGGCCCATATGGTTCACTGTCTTCCAAGAAACTACTCACAATGTAAGTGACACACTATTATTTGTGCGTTATGGTTATTACTAATAGATACCGGTTTCCTAATATTTTTGTAACTATCGTGAAAGTTCATCAAGACAGCAAGAAGACATACATTGCGAGATGCAAGCATTTCGTTTATTCTCATCAGTCGGTTACATAAAACATTCGGTTATATAAGTTAAGCGCGTAGCGATAAATCAGTGAAATGAACGAACATCACATAAGGACAATCAGGATTCCTTGTCACAGTAACGAAATTGATTGCGTCAACACCTTTTGCCAACAAAGAGCCGATGCGTGACGCTTGATCAACAGCGCCTCAGAGAACGCCAGCAATTTAGGGTTTCGATTGCGCAGTAGGACCATGAACAAAGTCACGAGGTCAACCACATGACCTGTTGCGATTGGGTGTTTTGCGATCGAAGGCGCCGAATTTCTCTTCAGGTGGTGGTATGCTGATGCGCCCTAAGTCATTGTTTGCACCAGCCACTGGGTCATTTACGCTCTTTTTTTTACCTCTTTTATAATAAGCACTTCTGTAAGAGGCTTTGGAGGCTGCTTTTTCATTCACTGCTGCTGGCTCATTATATCATCGGAACAACCATAGACTTGCGAATTCAAGCTGCGTGTTGTTCATTTCTGGATGTTACTGCTCATCTCCACATTCCAAACACCAGCTTGTCGGTAGCTTCACACGATCACATCGTGCTTACAGATCAGTTAGCAGCTGTTTACACAGTGGAATTCGATTCACTAATAGGGAAACGGAGTCGCGGTTGCTGTAGAGCATATTATTGTTAGTGAATTCTATCAATATATTCCATTGCCCAGTTTTGATGTCACATTAGTGCAGCCTACTCTTGTGAGTAAAGGCAAACTGCTCAATGTAACTACCCATTGTTAATAGTGTAAGTTTGTGCTAATCGAAGAGGTGTTAGTTATGAGAATAATGAACCGGCGACCGCGAAACATTTGCTCTCCCTACTGTCGATTGGTAGGTAGCCATCGACCTGCCACCTGGAGCCGACCTGTGTTGTCGGGAGCAAATTACTTTACGACGGCTGCCGTTTATTCCTGTGAATCTCATTCTGTGGCGCAGGTAATCTGGTAAGGTTTCACACCGTCCGCAACGTCAACTATTTTTCAGTTGTCCGTCTCTGCCCCGGTTTTAGCGGCACATCGGTTTTTATCTACGAAGTGAATGCGGATATCCTTAATTTTCCATCGCAGGTAATGTCAGCGAAGAATTACTATTATGAACGCTGAATTGCGCATTGGTTACTCCGATTTTGCATGAGTGTAAACTGCAGACGCTGTAAATTGCACATACTCTATGCTTCTACCACAACTAGGTGAACAAGTGTAGTTAGCGTCGTTTAGGTGTCCATGGCCTGGCATAAAAAACACAGCTTATTCATAGCTCGCATGTTTGTACTTACACTGATTGATTATTGATCCGCCCAGAGTTAGCGAGGCCTTTTGCAGTTATTACTACTGCCCTCAACACTGTTCAGCCATTTCACCTTTGCTGGGTGCTAATCATTTGGTTAGTCACGATTTCACTCGATTCAGCACGATTCGTTTGGAATTGCATCCTTGACTGTCAAGGGTCACTATTTAGCTATCAGTAGAAAGTTGTAAGGTTGACTGACTTGTCCTAACTTCGTCACTGAAAGATAGCTGGAATGAGACTATGAGGATGAACGTTCACTCGTGCAACCATGAGGGTTCAAAGGACAAACTCTGTGACTGATGCCTAGGTTTTCGTTCGACCACTTTACCTGCCACAAGTGCAGCACTGCAAGGATAGGTCGCTGACCTCGCCAAGTATTTCCAATGCTTTCGATTTAAAAACTAACGCATCGCTGTCTAGGATTAAAGCAACATATAACATCACATCGCGTTTTTGCAATGAGGCCGATACAGTGATAACTGAAACAGTAGGACGAAAGACTGGGTGGAACTCCGAGAGGTGTGTAGTGCCGTGGGCGCTTTGTCACAGAAGATTGTGTTTTAAGGAGCTCGTTATTTTGATGCTCTCATCATCATCATCATCATCATCATAGACAGCAATACATCAGTGGTTCACACTAATGCTTAACTGCCACACAACCATGAAGAAAAAGCAAACCCTATGTAGAAAGAGAGAAGGAAAAAAGAAGGGGACGGGAAGGGACCTAAATACTGAAAATGACTACGTCCATATTCAAACATTCAACATCAAGGTGCCTACGCCTTGCAAACGAACATCCGAGCTGCAATTGAAAGTAAGGCGTCATCAGCGAGACAGCTTCCTTACGGCTTTCACTGCCCCGCGTCATTAAATGCACTGACTTCACAGACAACTCGGACAAACAACGACAACATTCACGCCACTGAGCCCGATTAGCCGCCATCTCACCTAGAGTCTCCAACCACCGACTCTGTGAGTCGCGAGGACCCCAGCCCGGGAGACGAAC
>QNGE01005354.1:26738-45045 GCA_008508345.1 Paragonimus westermani
ACTGTGGTTTGTCAGACCTCTACCTGTTGGCCTGCCTGGTATGAGTAACTGTGTCCAGTTTAGCCCCAAAGGTCATCGAGATGCGCAAGCCGTCACACCACGTCAAGGTCCAGTCGTACCTTGACGGATTTTGATGCTCTACTGCATTGCCGACGGTGTGACTTCACCTCCATCGGCCATCCGATGAGCTCGGGTCCTCTGTGTTGATATTTAATAGGACTCTCAAAAAAATATTGGCTCTAAAAGCACATAAATTCGGTCAACTACCAACCTGCACGATTGTATTTTGGGTCTCTTGACCGTATTTTGAGTGTCTTTTGTGAATCTTAACGGAACATTTGAATGACACTCAAAGAACGTACTGACGTTTCATAATAATGATGTTTCATGATTTGTTCACTGCAGCCTACCAGTTATTGCAGATGAAAAGTGTTTTGCTGTCCAGAAAAAGCCATTGATCAATCCTCGCTAATTGTCACCTGCGGCTAAGATGCCCGTCATGGTTGACCTCATTACATTGCCGGTCTGATCTCCGACTGATTTATCACCCGATTTGAAAAGATGGTTAACCTTAGGATGTTGAGGGAAAATGGGATCTAATTACCAGTTTCGCACACACGGTTCGCTGTCCTCCAGCTTGCTACTCACCAGTTGAATGTCCTCAAGAAATTGACCGGAAGACGGAATTATTGAGTTGCCTTCCGCCGCCTGTCGATACCTAAACAGGTTGAACTCAAGGTGGACATTTTAAGGAGCCAAAGTATCCATCATTGCTTCAGTTTGTGAAATTGTCCCTGGAAATAAACAGTAAAGCTAAAACAGTCAAGTGTTAAATGAATGAAATGAACACCTATTAGATCCCATTCATCTTTGATGGAGTGGTTGGAGACTCTAGGTGAGATGGCGGCTAATCGGGCTCAGTGGCGTGAATGTTGTCGTTGTTTGTCCGAGTTGTCTGTGAAGTCAGTGCATTTAATGACGCGGGGCAGTGAAAGCCGTAAGGAAGCTGTCTCGCTGATGACGCCTTACTCTCACTTGCAGCTCGGTTGTGTTGTTTGCAAGGTGTAGGCACCTTGATGCTGAATGTTTGAATAGGGACGTAGTCATTTTCAGTAGTTAGGTCCCTTCCCGTCCCCTTCTTTTTCCTTCTCTCTTTCTATATAGGGTTTGCTGTTTCTTCATGGTTGTGTGGCAGTTAAGCATTAGTGTTAACCACTGATGTATTGCTGTCTATGATGATGATGATAATGATGATGATGGAGTGTTGTGAAGCTTCATAACTTCCAAACATGCCTCTACCAGATATTACTGTGTTGGATTAAGTTGCACCATTGAACGAATTATCATCGAAAACAGCCACCTTCCTGTCGATCGCCTCCGTTGTACCCAGTCGTAAGGAACGATGAAGGGTGAGGGAGGAAGATTTTTGCAAAAAGAACTATACCATCTGATGATTTTTATACCACATTACGTACCTGATAACATTGGTACTAATATCATTTGGGAGGTTTTCCACAAATGATAGGACAAGTGGCTGGGAGAACGCAATTCAGCGGACATGTCCTCCGACATCGGTCGCGGTGTAGAATGGCCAGTATCTACAGAATATTTCCTTTTGCACGGGATACTGTCCACCTCATCTGTAAAGTTGAACCTAACGACAGTTATTCTACATGGAATGCATTTAAGTGCGTTCGAAATATACAGTTTACACTTCCCTTGACGATTCATGGAGGCAGTGGCATCGGTTGAGTGTATATCTGATAGCCGCTCCAGAAGACTTACGTACCTGCTCGCCGTTTCGGAATTATCTGAAAAATGGATCGTTTTGAGAGTGAGCGTTATCTGATGTGCTTTCGCCTTGTGGAGCAGGTAATCCTTCTACAAACAGCCTATTTTGTTGCTTACTCCTGACTCCACATCATAAATATAACCTGGCATGGTAACCCACGAATTGTGAGCAATGCCAAGTGTGTCGTTTTCGAAATCGATCACGTGAAACATGTGGAATGCTGAAACTTACTAAGTGCCAGTTGCATGTGATAATCACAAAAGAAAAACAGCAATGGACGTTAAATATTTCCTTTTATGGTTACTCCATGTATGTACAATAGGGTGAAAATATGCTTATCATTCAAGGGTAAGAATAATTCTTTGCATTGAATTATCTCACGATCTACTCACATACTATTCACACACATGAAAACAAACGTAAGCATTCAACCTTGATGAGGACAAGCACTTACCAGAGAAGTCAGGGAAACTCGCGAACCTTCGAATACGGATTTCTCTTACCTTAACGGCGGTTATGACAGCAGGTAATTTTCCAATCAACACAAGCTTTTTGCGCTTCCTATCGATGTACAGAGAATTTCTGGAAACAAACTGTGGGCCCATCTTCACTGCCACTTGTACGGTAGAAGATTGAACACCGTTCATTGTTGTGATTTTGCGGTCCGTATCCACTCTGTACATCCTTTTCCTTGTGCGTCTGAAAATCTGCGACGCAGGTACGAAATTGCATATACGACTCAAACGGAAGTCTTTAGGACGACCCCCAATGTACCATCCAGATGTAAGTCGGCACACAGATGGCTTGCACCGTGCAACTTGAACACAAGCTGTGACTCACTATGTTCCAGCAAATTATCCCAATGTTTTTGGTATCAGCAACTTCAGATAGCGGCAGCGTATGTAGATACGGCTTGAGAAATTCATGAAGTTCTCATATACCTTTTAGTGTAACAGGTCTAATGTAAAGTAGAAATTGCCGGAATTCTGTTGCCTTCCAACGCTCATAGTTGGCGAATGTTCGGTATTTCCGAGGAAATTCAGCGTACAGGGCCGCGTGGATCAGGACGATTCTGTGGTTAATCTCCTCAGTCACAGTGGAGCCCAGTGGAGGTCAATGGTGCAGTGGTCAACACGGTTGCTTCATGAAAAACGTGGCCGGAGTTCAAATCCCGGCCATGGCAAGGATATGCAATAAGTCTCTTCGTTATGTCCAAAAAAACTAAGTGGAACACATGCAATCATATCTGTGTTCAGTGATTCGAAGTGTCGACTTAGAATGTCCGGTTGTTTCGACCTTGTAGGTTCTCCTCAATATCATACTCACTCGTGTTGGAACCTGCGATCCGTTGATACTTCTCATCCTGTCAAACCGCTAACCAATGTTAGTCCGGACAATGTATATTGCAAATACTGTGATGCAATTACAGTACTACGTCACAGCGAAGTGGATTCTTTTACTGAACAACCAGTATCTATCTACATATAATCGGCTTGTTTTGTCCGAACGGTGTTGCCATTGTTGAAATTGCCGTTTATTTTTTGTTTTGAGTGCGAGGTCCAAACTCGTGCACATTCCTAAGAATGTTATGCTCTTGTTGAACCATTTTTACGGTTCCACTTGATGGGTTCTCGTTGCAGACGCGCATATCGTTTGAGGTAAAATCTGCTAGTTTTGAATCTCCACGTACGATATTCTTTATTAGGAGGGATCTTTTCACTTAGAGGATTTTTGGTGCCCCACGATGGATATCTTTTCCAGGAAAAATTTGCATTTATTATCAGCGTTTCAGTTACTGCTCTGGTTTCTCGGTTCTTTATGTGATTATAACGATTTCTCACTAGCGATTATTGAATCCCCTTATTTATGTAAACTTCCATAAGAGCTGTTAAGCTTGTTCAGATCTTTCACCTATTCTGCAGAATTGACCAGGTTTTTTCGGACGCCTTCACTCGTGACCTGCAATTGTTTTCTGCTGACCCATGTCGCAGCACGTACCTCGCAGCGGCCCTGCTGATGCGCGGTTCTGTGACTGCCTCGGACATACGCAGAAATATAGAAAAGTAAGGGAACGCCGATTGCTTGCATGTTTTTCTGATGTGCAATTTTTTCTGTTGGTCTGTTCGTTTTAGCTGTTTTCTTTCTTTTCTGCATCACGGCGCGTACCTACATGTTCCTCTCCTTTGCTGTTTCAGGTTACGACAACGATTACGTTTTGTTCCATGGAACCGCGAAGGTTGGAAAGTTGGTCACTGTCTTGTTCCACCCATTGGATTGCCCTACTGTTTATTGGCTCTCTCCAACAACACTGCGATCCGCGAACGGTTTTCGGGTATTTTGGAGCGCTTTTCAAAGCTTTACAAACGCAAAGTGAGCGTAGTCGCTTGTCGTGATGTGATATCGTTATGGCAGCCTTTTATGCGTGATTGTGAAGTTTCAGTCTTCCGCTTGCTTCGTAACTGGATTTCTGGTAGCTCATAAAAGAGGCTTTAATCACGTCATCTATAGGGGAGGCAATTAACTGTCCAATTATTCGGTAAATCGCAACCCATGTTTACCCTGAACATCCGTGTTACACGTTGTTATTTCAATTCGTAGTTCTTCACATGATCTGCAGTTCCGCTCCAGCAACACTGAGTACACCGACTAGGTCGAAGCGTTACACTCTAGCGCTGTTCACTTTGTCCTCTTTCTTTTCCGAATATTGTTTGGAACTCTCAAAAGTGGCCACATCATCAAATGACATTCTTCGTCGGTTAATGTCCCTTCTGGTGCGCACAATTCCAGTTTCTGGAAATCTCAAAATCCTCAGTTGAGAAACGGAAGTTCTTTTGTTATGCTCGGTGTTTGACAACTGAACCACTAACCCTATTCGGACCTTTATCGAAAGGCACGGAAACGATCTCAATTTGTCCGTTTCTTTGCAGCTAAACGGATACCTATCCCCATTTCTGTCAGTCTTGATTAACTGCAACTTTTGTTCACTTGGATCTGGAGCTCATCGTGACTTTCGTGTTGGAAGTGAACACAGAGGAGACTTCAATATGAATAATTAGCACATTATCTCGTTTACTTTCTAGACAATACCGAGTCTGATTAGCTAACGCTTCTTGGGTAGAAAGAGGTATCAAATTACGGAAGACAAACACAGCCACTCGGCCAAATTGTGTTTGGATTCACCCATATTCCCACGTCGACCTGAACAATATGTAGAACCCACGATACGTACATCTATATAAGCACTATGGGTGCCACACTGTAACAATTCGTTGTATACAGGGAGTTTTGCAAATTCCGTCGGATTTTTTGCAGTTTCGCAGTATGCACTTATTTCGAGAACGGAACAACAACGGACAACTACAAGGAAGACGGCGAAAATCGTCGCGGATACACCAATACGTGGGTGGTGTAAAAGGAATGAACCTGAAGGAGATGAAGACTGAGGAAAGGAGGAATTCATGAACAAAGGTGATGAAGTTCGGGAGAAGGCATTCAGCTCAATGTGAAATGGTTGGAAATTTGAAGGACGGGCTCGGGTTATCAGTAGCGAGTTATGAAACGGAGAGGGAAAGGGGGAAATGTTTATAAATAGCGAATGAGTAGCTCGAAGGTTCATCTGTCATCCACACATTGCAGCCATTCTGTCATGCATGCAATCAAGCAGAAATGTTCGAGCAGACATTAATCAACAGACGCTTGGAATTTTCGAATGTGCGAGCTTGAATAGACATTAGGAAAGTGGGTTGTGGAGAATCGATCACTTTGAAACCACGTAACATGTCTAACTGTCAGGAATTCTAGCAAATAAAATGTGGACTCATTTGACAGATTGTGCAGTAGACAAAAGCCAGTCACTAGTGTTACCTGAGTTCATAGGGGGGGGGGGTTGACTATTGTTTCCACGTCGTAGGTAACTTATGGTATGTCGCATGGTCGAATGGAAGATGGACGGGACATTATTCAGTCCTCTGCTGGCGCAGATTAGTCATACCTACAGTGCACGCTTTCATTCTCCAAGCTTGTCGCCTTTTACGCTATTGCAATGGCTAAGTGCCATTTTTTGTCTGTTGGTTTGTCGATCTGATCACGCACTTGGCACCGGATGAATACCGGTCACTCATCAAGTCACCTGTTCGGTCGACATCGGTGTGTTGCCTACAAGGACATAACAAATATTGTGACGGCCATTTGGAATGTAAGGCGCAGACTGATGAGTCAGGTTGTAACCTCAGAAATTTGACTGATGGGGTACCCTTCTGGAGACTTTAGTGACTTGTTCTACGATGGCGTGACCATTTCCATTACACTATAAGATGGTTAACCGGAGGGATTGAGTTGGTCGTTTATAGTCACATCGTCTTCGGTTTGAACTAGAAGAAATTCCCACCATTTACTTCCATTGTTGTCCTACCAGAATAACGGAATACTCAAGATTAAAACGGCCCAGCCAACCAATACAACTTTGCACACAGGCTCCCAAGTCGTCTTACAATATTGATCGCTCGTGTTTTATAACGTGCAACTTCGTTCGTGAGTTTGTAGCACGAATCTTATGCACAGGGACTAAGAAGTGGGTTGTAGATGTCACTTTGGACGGGACATTTATAACTGACACATTCGGTTTATCCGCGCTAATAACTGCATCGACATTTCGTATGTGCTACCTCAACGTGGTTCGATGTCTCGTGACCTTTTCACCCTACAATCCGAAACGCAAAGTGACCTCGTGAAACAGGCGTGTTCATTCGTGATGCACCCGGCACGGTGGACCATCCCAATCATGGCGACACCGCAGGTGCCTGTACAATCCTCCCTCACCCCTCCCGCTCCACACACATGCACAAATTTTCTCACTCATGGTGGAACTGTCATTGATCATTGATAAACAGATTGGGAATAACACTCCTGAGGAAAGCCACCCGAGGTGGTTGAAACGTAGAGTATTACAACTTGCTCGTAAAGTTGTGTTACTCCCAATCTGTTTATCAATAACATGTTAAACACGACGCCCAAACTATTCAACCTCATTCGTACTAAATTTGGTGCGGATATCTTATAACTGTCATTTTTCATGTTCACGGTCAAACCAAAAGCCGCCAGGCCCTCCCACATGTTAAAACAATGAGAGGTTTGAGACACCGAACACAACAGCGTCGCGCCTGTACATTAGGACATGAACTAAGTGGTACACAGTTGAACCAAAAGGATTTTGGCTCCAAGGCTCGTACTGGCTCACACGGCAAAAGAATTACGAGTCAAGGATTACACTGACATCATCCCTGCTCTCTACGCCAACCTTGTAATTGGCGGCGATATACTTTTTGATGGTTGAAAGGGAGGTGCCCTTGCGATCTTTGGCGGCCATGATGGATGCCTTGACCATATCAATAACTGGTGGGTGGCTGGCCGGCACCTTCGGCTTGGCTGCCGGAGATCGCAACAACAAGAAGTCAAGGGAAGAGAAGCAACTACTGGGAACGTATGTATGCACTACGTGACGTGTTACCAAAGAAAATAATGATTTGTGAATGCCGACGGATGTGCATACACATAAGTCATGCAAACTAGTGTTCGCGTTCGTTCCCTATTTTCACATAACTTGTAATGAATCTCGAGCAATAATCAAATTCCCAAACGACGCGTCTTTCGTGGTCACAACAGTTTGTGCCGTTACGAACGCAAGTATGAAGGTACCCTAGCCACAGCGGTTCGAAGATAGAGACGCCGGGGCATTCCTGCAGGACTTCGAGTACGTGGTCGAAATGGTCAGTGCATAGACCGACCGTGAGAAACTAGCTGCCCTGCGGACGCTGGTGAAGGGCAGGGCGAAGGCGGCACTCGACGCAACGTGAAGAGACCCTATGGAGATCTAGTGAATCGCTTCATAGTAGTCACTAGCGGCTACGTTTGACAGCGCAGTCAACCGCCAGGAGGTCGTGACGATTCAAAGTGGCCAGACGTAGACAAGAAGTGGATCCATCCGTGTTCGCCGCCACTCTGCAAGGATTACTAGACAAGGCACTATCAGAATTGGATCAAGAATCAAGGGCAGTTGATGGCGGAGCAGTCTGTTGAAGATCTCCCGATGGCGGCTCACTACCAGGTCCGTATTGCTCATGTCTCCCGGCTGATGGATCTTAACGAGCTTGCGGAGCTGACGTGGGAGTTGGCAGTCATACTCGTTGCCCCGGTGAATGCGAACAACGAACACCAACACTATTTGGCATGGCTGACGTGTGTGCGGATCCGTTGACAGTGGTACCTTATCATTCGCTTTGGTGACACGTCACAAAATGCATGCACACGATTTCAGTAGTCGCTTCTGTTCCCTTGACTTCTTGTCATTGATTCGTGTTATAGTATTCACCAACACACAGCACCTGTCTCAGATTGTCCGATAACATGAACTCAGTCTTCCAATGCTCTTTGTGCATCTCCTTTTCTGCGTAAGATGAAACGTTTTCGTCTATGGGATTGACGCTTCCGAAGATCGAGTAGTGGGTCAATTGGAGACCGATCGTTAACCGTGGTGGTAACGTACTCGAAGCAATCGGCACTGTGATCATCACTGAGAGTGAACCAGCTCCTTATTTAGCTCCAAGACTAATGGCATTGCCATTTTCAGATCAAGTTCATATTACTTGCATCGTTTGATTTCTAATTCATATCGTGAGCGGGGAGTTCATTTGGCGAATCCACGAAATACTTGTAAGTACATGGAAACCATTAGATTGATAAAGCACCCCCATCTAATTGGGTCTACCTAGGCGATCGATATTGTGAAGCCGGTGCACCTACGTACCCGCAACTTTGGCGTCAGATCCACATGCTTTTTATGTCTGGTCCGCGCCGCTTGGACGACGCTAACTGCTTCTATCCCGTTTTCGTCCACGAATGCGGGTGGGTGTCATGCGTACTAAACGGCAGTTGGTAACACTTGCCTTCTTTACCGAGCTACTTAACGATCAAATGAATTGGTAGAGTGTTTAGGATTCACTTCAAGAAATCATCCAGGTAACAAGTAGGTGGCTGTGAACATAGGTGTTTTAAATAATCGGAGGTATCTGGTTGAATTATAAAACAAATCAGAATCAGGCGGTCGGCCTACCAGCCTCAGGCTTCAGGCAGCTAATCAGACTCAACCCTACGATTTCATGTGTCGCGGTGTTACAGTTATGTGAGACGTACCTTGTTGCTTTTAAAACTGACTTTTTCCTGTACAGTTTATCAAGACGGCAAGCTGACAGCCAACGCGAAACGCAAGCGTGGTTAGTCGATTACATGCGACATCCACTTGTATCGGGATAGGGCTTAGTGACAGAACAATAAAATGAAGGAACGTCACATGATTACCTATCAAGGTTGGACACACGGTTTTGGTTTCACGGCACTGCGATTGATTGCGTCATCACCTCCTGACAACAAAGAGCCGGTTTGTGACACTCTATAAACAACGCTTTAAGAAACGCTGATATCTTGGCGCTGCGACTGCACAATGCAGCTATAGACCTAGCAGCGAAATCAACTATATGACGTGTTGCAACTAAGGCGTCATTATCATCCTAGATAGCAATAAGTCAGTGGTTCAAACTGATGCTTAACTCCCATACAACCATGAAGACAGAAAACGCCCACTGTGTAGGAAGAGAACGAAAGAGAAGGAGCTAAATATATAACAAAAAATAGCTACATTCCGCATCAGGGTGCCTACACTTTGCAAACAAACAACCAAGTTGTAAGTGAAAGTAAGGCAGCTAAAGAGTACCAGATTTCTGTTCGAATGTTGGTAGTTATGAAGGGAACAGTTTCTTCGCCAGCAAACACAGTGTAGTACCGCTTCATTTGCATGTACCATCGTCACATATCCTACCACAAGCTCAGGCGAGTGAGAGGCTTTGTATCGTTTTGAGTTAAACACTAGTGAGAACTCCTAGTTTTTTTGTACAAGCCAAACGCCTCGTCCTTGGTTAGAATGTGTTGTCTTATTGTGCATATATGGTGGTTTTCGAAAACTGTGAAAATGTGCCTGTTCTAACCTAGCCACCGTTAGATCTCGGGGGCATCATTGACATTCAGTAATGCCAGACTATTAATCACATAGTCGTGGGTTTTAGCCGGCTTGACGCGACCGCTCTGTCTAGGTTTGTGTGGTTTGATATTAGCCAGCCCATATGACGTTGTACGTCACATAACGGCAACATGCATAGAATTTAAAAGTTGAAAAGTTTCTCGAAGTTCTAATGGCAGATGGACTGGAAAGTGTATTACCATAGAAGAATGATGTATTCATTCACCTCAGTTCGGACCTTTACCTTAAAGTATTACAGAGTTTACACAGATATTACTGGAATTCTTCTGATGTTGGTTATCGGCTAGTGAAACATTTGTTGTAGGCAGTTCAGTTCATAACAAAGAATCGCCGGTGAAGTCAGTTCGTTCCACCAAACAGAAGTGAATATGGCGTGGTAAACCTCTTGCCGTATTTACTGACTCGGACGATGAAATTCACAAATTTCTTTTTTGCCTCAAGCAAATCAATTCCATCGTTGCTCTTTTTCACTTTCCGAAGCAGTTGAGTATAGTGTGATATTTTCATCAGACTGGTGGCTTCTCCTCAGTCCTTTGATAGACTGTTACAAATCTCTCCTAAGTCTGCTTGCTTTAAATGAATTGTAATCATGTTCCTAGTATACATTGACAGTGGAGGCGCCGATCATGACCAGTTCGCTTGGATTGTAAACGTAACTCAGATTGCGTCGTTCCTATCTCTCTTAGGAATCAGACGTTACTACTCCAGGACACGAAGTTGTTTCACTCAAAGGGAGTTGGAGAATGTGAGATAGATGTTAACGAATCACCCTGCGTCCTCCAGGTAGTTAATTCACTGAAGTTACATCGGTTTGGTAGTTATCATACCCACGGCATTAAAGGAATCAAAATACTTCACATTGGCGAGAGTCGTGCCGTTCCCGAAGATGTGCACGTGACTACGATGTGCCATTGCTCGCAGATCACTATCCCAGAACATATTGTTGCCACAATTTTCCGTTCTCAAGATACTTTCGTTGGTTTGTCCTTCTTTCCAATCAAACCTTCGGCTTGAGGTCGAAAGCCCATGGTGTGCTTCCTCAGCCGTTTTCATAGCGGATGGATGGTATGCCCAAACGCTTGTGGTGTTTAGTTCATAAGAATTAGAGAGAAAAGTAAAACAGTGGTGTAGACACCCTTTGATTCTCATATCAACACCAGTGTGTGGTGATGGTTGTCGGGTGCACCTTTGAACTGCCAACCTTCGAGTTACCAGGTACTGCTGATTAACTTCTCAAACGATGCACGCAGGACCGATGGTCTGGCGGATACAAGCTTGGACTCTTAACACAGGATTTTCGGTTTGAACCTCAGTGTGACTATCTTGCCATTCGATGAATGCCAGCATGTACGAAGCCTGCCGTGAACTGCAGTCCGTTTTTTCTGTTGAATGAACAGCCAGCTGGCAACCAATCTATGAACGGCGCACGAGTGCTGATGAGCTTCTGTAAATGATTGTCATGATTTTGAGATGATCTTCAGTTTAACCTATTCCACTCCCTTAACGTGGTGACTGGGCTTCAGTTCAAAGGACTACGCTGATTAGTACTTCGGTCCTACCAGGTATAGCCAGACTATGCCAGATGAACCAAAGCGGGGCAGACACGTGGAACACTGATATCCTGCGGGTCGCATGCCCCGTCACTGATTACGTAGGTGTGCGTAGGTGGTGAGATGTGCTTTTGTGGGCGTACAACAGACCCGTTTTCACACCTTACGTTCAGCTTCCCTTTAATATCTTAATATTTCCAACTATTTCATCTGGTATGAAGAAGCTTTTGTGTTAGAAGTCAGACGTCACCACTAAACTTAATTACGGATTGTTCACAAGTTGTTCCGAAATTGAATTGAAATAGCAGTAATAGTAATTCAAATAATAACTCGGTTATAGAGAATTATATCTGTTCAGCACATTAATGTGTGGTGGCACGTTTGCATGATTCACCATTTATGGCACGCAGGTGCGTCCATGACCTTGTATTTGTCCACCTATGATTGAACTGGCTCATGCGACCTTTCCGACTGCAAGTGTCGTACAGCCTACTGGACAATTCTGCAGTTCTTTCCGTTTGCTTTGGTCCACCGTTTCCCCCATACTTTTGTTCTGCTTACCACAGTACATTACTACCGTTTGATTGTTTGTGACTTGCATTACCGATACAACAGCTGTTGAAAGTGGAGACCGAATATTTATTGAGCAGAATATGTGAATGATCTCGTACTACACTTCGAAAATCATCAACATAAAGCTTAGTCAGGGATGTTAAGGGCGGACCGTTGGTAAGCGAATTAGCCGGAAGTGTGTGTAGCCTGATTTGTGTACAAGCACTCAAACAGCGTGCATCATGCGTTCTCTTTTACGGCGTGCAACCGTAACTTCTGGAACCATTTTACGTACCATACCCCAAGTAGGTCAGTGGAATCTCCTGGTCATTGTGATATATCACAGGCTGCTCACTCATTAGAACAACGGTACGTGGGCTTGGCAAAGAAAATAAACATTAAGTGCATGTACGTCCCCGCTGGTGGGTTGGTGGCGTTGGGTATAAATGTCGAGGATTCGAGTCTTGCAGTGACCGTTTTGTTGCCACATTACTCGTAAAATCTGCAGTGACTCAAAATGTTTTCTTATCCACTCTTCCCAGAATCAGCAGTAATTTTACAGGTGTGCTAATGTGCCACAGTGTGGAATATTGACTGTCTATTCTAACGACAAGACGCCTAATAGGGAACCATTTCATTCATGTTTCCGTTCTATGCATTGATTATAACGGGTTGTTCTTCAGGCGGTACTCAATTTCTGGCACTCTCCCATGTGTGTGTATGTGCGCCTGCAATTTTATGAGGTCGCGCATGAATCTTGCCGGGATCACCTACATGTTATGGTCTCTTTCACGTTCCGCGGGTTTATTCCGTCCCATGCTGTGGTTTTCATTCGAGTGTGCGGTTAGGCATGTCCTAGCAGACGTGATGCTTGTTGATCACAAGGGCTTCTGACTTCATTCGTCTTGCTTAACATGCTATAGGATCCGAACGTTGCCTTAATCAATTCTGTAAACTTCAGTTATTATGTGCAATACGTTGACTATTCCTCCACCTACGGTAATCAAAACTCCGAGACTTTTTTCAGACTAATTTTTTATTGACTTTTGGAAAAACCTGGTTGGGTCCAAGTCGCACAACATATCCGAACAGATTCCAATTAAGATGCTTATTTTCGTCTGGTTGGTAACGGTGCGTTAACTTCTAGGGCATTCTTTGCGAATCACTTCTAGGGCTGTCCAACTGTGGATGCTTTTTCAAAGGAATGAGGGGTAAACTGCTAACTTTGTAGGTCAGCGTGAGGAAAGCCGTATATACAACCATCGTCGTGAACTGGAAATGAACTGAGTATTGATGTACGAGAGAGAACTGCCATTTTCAAATAAACCTTTTGTTTAGTTTGTTTCTCTCGCTTACTGGTACTCTGGATGTATGGTTCACTCACTCATAACGTTTAAGGTTATAAAAAAGGTGATTTGTGGTTACAGCACCGATACTTAACGAAGATCTTCTAAATGGTGGTTGTCGAGAAGCGAGCACTCATTTGTCGAAGTACAGTGAGTTGTTGAATTGGGCTATGCATGTCAAATCATCCTAATCGTTCACTTTCTTTTTCTGTTTATTCACCTGCTTTTCGTACATTTGTGTGTATTGGGAAATCTCTAGTTTCAAAGATTGTTGATTAGGTCATCAACCCATGGATGCAGCTCGAACAAGCGAATCCAACCTACCATGACTAACTTACTAGTAGGTGTCTTCAATTATCCTTGTCTAAAGTGAACCTTAGACACATTGCTTGCGGTGTTGACCAAAAGTGCCGGTTGTGGGAATTAGCTGGTTGGAATCCTTCGTTCGTTGCTCGACTGCTTTATACGCTAATAATCATCACATAAATGAACTCGCGTGATCCACGCTATCATATATCGGTTTCCTGGCTTCATCGTTACTTACTCGGTGATGTCACCCGATCTATGCTGCTGAAAGCAAATATCGACGGTCGGCTATTTAAAAGCCGTCCTCTCCCTCCATCTGTCGCCACCGATTGACGAAAGACGTTCTAGTCTCGGCCATATGAACGCACCCTCACTTCTCATGCCGCCGTTGCTGATGATGAAGCGTTCATTCCGTTTCTATACCATTGTTTCTTTTGTCTTGTATGCGGTGATGTTCTGTATGGCACTTTTCCAACAGCACTGGCTTGGCCAGTGCATCTTAGGAATCATGTGGCAGCTGAACAGATAGGACGCCAACTTTAACGTGGAACATCCTAAATCAGTTTCTCGGCTTTTCCCCAGGTTCCTGTTCAGTCTGACTATGTTGATTGTACACAGTCAGCATTTAGTCCTACCGCGACATATTACACCAGTTGCCACTTGAGGCTTGGAACCATACCGCTATCATTTGTATTTTCCAGCGACAGATGGGGCTTTGTCTTTACCTAACGATCAACCACAAATACGGCGCATCTACAAATCACATTTTCGTTTGGTATGCAAGCTTATTTGACTTCCTTTTTTGCGTGAATGTAATCCGGTATATTACTATCACTGAGTAAATCTGGTGAATACTTTGGGAGAAATCTGCTGAATTTGTACTCCCTTCATCTCTGTACTTGAAGTTCAGTTAATTCGACTGATTTTTTTTGTTTACTTTGCATCTCTTTCCATCAAGCCAGCTTAACGACAGACTTTTTCTCTCCACATTCACTCGCACCTCTAATTACGCTTTCTCTCTTTTTAAGGCACATTTACACCATTACACGAGCGTTGGCAATTTTGACCCTGACTTGTTCAAGGTCAGTTCAGATTCTTTGGAGGACCTGTATCAACAATACGATCACCTGGAAAGGCAGTCCGAACTTGGTATTATGCCTACATTGCCGCGACTACAAATAAGCGACTGACATGCACTTTGGCCCATTCCACTGTGATAAATTGTACAGATAAAAACGTCCAGCTTTTTCCTCAAGTTGCTTTCCCCGGAAAATTACCATTTGCTTAATTACACTGATACTGTGTTCATACAGGAATAATGCAGTTATGTTTTCTGCTACTTGGTGATTTTCAAATAACCTCTACGAGTCGAGCACACGCTTAACTCATGTCCAGATAGACAATAACATAGCGGGTCAAATTAAAAAGTCGCGCGTTATTCTCTACAACGGAGTTATACTTATCTGTCAACAGTAACAGAAAAGACAGTCAACGGCCAGTCACAGTTACTGCGTCCACCGCAGTTCAGAACAAAGTCCGGGTGGTTGTATTAATAAAACCTTTTGTTACGAAAAATTCCTACCTTTTTTATCTGGACAGCTTAAGTATTCCGGTAAGTTTTCCATAGTTCAGTTTCAACCCTGTATGAACACAGAAATCTGGGTCGTTGCATACTGCTAAGTCCTAGGAAGCGCATCTCCTGACGAAGTAGTCATGACGAATCACTTTATCCCGATCAATTGATCCAGCTTCGGATGCTATTTCACTAAGCCAGTCAGACTGCAACCATGCGAACGAACATCTGTAGGCTATCTGGACTGCAACGTGGATCGTTTTAATGCCCCACCAGCCATGTGTGACCCTTTCATCTTATTTGCTCTGCCTTCGACTGCCATACCTGGTCGTCTCGTTTGATTTGCTCTACATCTTGCCGGTCATGTATGGTAGTTTTCGTCCCACCTCTTTCGTCCTTCCTCAGTTTTAGTCCAAACGATTGAGCATATAATAAAAAAGGCGACCCAGTAACTTATGGGCAAGTCGACCAACATCCGTGTGTTGCATAGAATCACTAGTCAAATCGTGCATTTTCCACGTGTGAGTACCGACATTATGCAGTGTGTTGGGTTGAAATAGATTACTACATTCGAAGACGACTTTATTTGATTCCGGATTAATCACGTTGTTTTTTTAGTAACATCGCATGACTACTGGCCTTTCAGTTGCATCGTGAACAATATTCCTGTGTGACAGTAAGGAATTGTAACCACTATTGTTAAGCCATACAAGGCAACTAAATTAAGACATTTGCATGGTTTCGGGACATCTTGTTGCTTGTTGATCATGTTTATCTCCTTACCGGTACTTCGCAACAAGTGATCATTGAAAACCTGGCCAAGTGCCGGCAACTCTGAACAATGTGGATGCTCGAACAGCTTCCAGTTGGCTGCGTGCTGATGCTATTCCTTTAAACACCGAAAGTCTGTGGTGATTTGAAGAAACTCATTCGGGCTGACTGGTCGATAAATCACCAGAGTAAATGGCTGATGATTCAAGAGTAACTTTGGAGTACTCATGACTACGAATAAAAGTGTGTTCTGTAATGGACTCATTCATCACAGCCGTCTGCAGTTATTTGGATGCTCGACCTATCACCACTAAGTTACTTCGCCAGCCATTTTACATGAGACGCGAAGTAGAACAAGAACGCGAAAAGGAAGTTCGTCTTTCAGCTCTAGAAGTGTTCTGAGCAAAATCGCGCCGTTTATTGAATAAACCAAGCCTATTCCAACTTATTCTGCACTTACACGGTTGGAGGTCGTCAAAAGTTGCAAAGACATGCATTGCAGTGACCAGTGGCAGAAACCGGAGTGTCCACTTGACTGAACCTATAACAGAGGCGGGGTCGTACAGCATCAGCTGTGAAGCTGTCACGGGTCACCAGAACAATGGACAAAATCATAACCCGCGAAGGGTGCAGATTTGTGTGGAACAAGCAGGTGGCATGAGAGGTATTAATTTTACACATTCTGCCCACTGACGTGAAAATTGTCATCTACACGGGAGGGCCAACTCTTGAGGTTGACATCTTACTTTTCGCGCTGAATTCATTCGATAGTTATGTAGGTTACATGCTATTTTGAGGCTAAGTCTATACTATACTTTTGGTTACGAACGTGAATTCAAGGAACTACTTACTTCGCTTACACAATGCCCCAGTAAGTGACGGTTGAATAAATTTCCCTGACGAAAGCTGTTAATTGCGAGTAATTATTTCGTTAAGGTCCACGTTTCTCAATGGTGGCCCATGATTGAGCTATTAGTAGCAAGACCTCTTTATCTCTCGAATTTTTACACTCGGGGCTCTGCTATAACTATGCTTCTGTGTCAACTGTGAGTAGAGCTATACGGGTTACCCGTTATCATACTTCGGACAGTAAATTCCAGTCCAAAGACCGTAGCTCGCTTCAGAGTTTTGCTCGTTGACCGATGACCCGTAAATTGTGCAGATACCGAATCCTAGTGCCTAGTCCCTTATTCCGAATATGTTGAAAATTTGTCAAAAGAAACAGAATAACGAATCAGCAGCGTGAACCTGTTGACTAAGGCACATGTCTGATAATTTCTAATATCATGGTTATGAGTATTCAGAGGCTTATATGGGCTGATCCACAATTCCTGCTTTGTCGAGGTCACAGGTAAAGGAGACAGAATTTCGAATATACGCATCAGCTTTTGCTGAACTATCTTACACGGCTTGATTAAACTTTTAATTCAGTTCGTACAGTTACGATTAAAATGACAAAGCAATTATCGAAGCATCTATTGTGGGCAATTCTAATCAGGTTGGTGCAATCCCACAAGGTATATCCAAAATATATGTGAAGATTAGAACAAATCATTAAGACTCAGATGTGGGATGGATCATAGTCTGCTAGAGTGCGGATGGGAGTACTGGTGAATGTGTGAGTGTCCGCCATGGACAAGCGTTCGGCTGCATCAGGTGGTCTATGCATCGTCGGCTTTCAAGTGGCTGTGACACAATGGGCTTAGGGAGGTTAAAGGTTAATGCGAAGCGGTTTTGGAGAGAGGCAAGAGTTGTAGGGTTTGGTGGTGGCAGTCTTGTCGGTTGATAACAGTCGCACTATGAGAGACCTGGGAAAGTTAGTTCACCGGAAGAAAGTAAGAACTGGCCAAGACACGTACTTTCTCAAATGGATCATAGTCTGCTAGAGTGCGGATGGGAGTACTGGTGAATGTGTGAGTGTCCGCCATGGACAAGCGTTCGGCTGCATCAGGTGGTCTATGCATCGTCGGCTTTCAAGTGGCTGTGACACAATGGGCTTAGGGAGGTTAAAGGTTAATGCGAAGCGGTTTTGGAGAGAGGCAAGAGTTGTAGGGTTTGGTGGTGGCAGTCTTGTCGGTTGATAACAGTCGCACTATGAGAGACCTGGGAAAGTTAGTTCACCGGAAGAAAGTAAGAACTGGCCAAGACACGTACTTTCTCAACTTCGTTTCACTGAAATACCGACCAAACGTGATTACCTGCTCAACATGCAAAATCTTCAGGATTCGCACACCACATACTATAGAGGGTGAACTTCAACAGATTCGAGACACGTCAAACCAAGGGGAATACTCCCAAGCAATCCCTGGATAGAAACGTGCAAAAAAA
>QNGE01005355.1:0-45027 GCA_008508345.1 Paragonimus westermani
TCTAGGTCTGGGAGTCCTGGCAGTATCTCAGCCCACACACAATCATGCACCCGAACTAGTGGAATGCATGTTGGTCAAGGCGAGCCTTGAAGATTGCCAGAGTTGGCAGAAGCAACATAATCTGGTATAGTTCCTGTACAAGTCTTGCAAACGCGAAATGAGAAAAAATCTATGGTTGCATTTCAGTCTTCTATGTTGGACCTCTAGTTTTTGGAGGTGGCCCCTCAGGATCACGTTGTCTCCCCTGGTGAGCAGAAGACGGCACCGCTGACCAGGGGACTTCACTGTCAAAAAGGTTAATACCAAGTCACCTATAGGCCGACAATACTCTGAATTCATGTCCAGAGATTTCAACCTTTCCTCACACAACCTAGTTTTCAGACCCCGGACTGCCTTAGTGGCTAGACGTTTTGCAGTCTCCAGCACAAACTCGTCCTTTTGGCGATATGTTGATCAGATCAAAGTTCCATTCTTCAGACGCGGTCGAAACAAACTGTTATAAAGATGCTGAAAACAACTGGAGTTGAACTTTTCGAAGAGACGTATCAATAACGCCAGGATGTTGCTAGCCTTATTTGCGTTTGTATGGCGTTCGCAGAGCTCGAAAGAGTGCGAGACAGTGGTTCTTAGGTCCTTTTTAATAAGAGCTGTCTGAATGGGACACCTGTCGACGTAATAAGTGTTTAGAGAACTGCGAATGTGCATAGCTTTACACCTACCGGTATAAAATTGAAGACAGTCCACTCGAGACCAAACGAATAGAATGCCAAGGTCCTTCTGTAGGATGAAAGAATCATCGATAGTGTTGACGACTCACCAGATTTCGATGTCGTCTGCGAGCAGTAATAAAGGGGAGGTGATTGAAAGAGAAAGATCGTTGATAAATATCAGAAATAGTGACGGGCCAAGAACTGAACCTTGGGGGTACTCCACTGAGGCTAGGCCTGCAGGTAGAGAATGCACCATTAACGCGCAACATGTACAGACGGTTACCAAGGTGTGACTCAAACCACTGAAGAAGGTTTCCTCACATCCTATAATGGGAAAGCTTGCTGATTAAAACAACATGGTCCACGTTGTCGAATGCTTCGGCGAAGTCGAGATACACGTCTATTCCACTGCCCTGATGAACTGCTTTGGTCCATTGACCGGTGGCTATCAGTAGATTTGTGGTACACGGACGGCCCTTGCGAAATCCGCGTTGTGCATTAGAAAGGAACTCACGAAAGGTGATGTCCTTATAAAGCGGGTCGTACACAAGCAACTCTAAAAATTTTCAGGCGCTTGATAGCAAAGCGATTGGTCTGTAATCACTGGGATAATTACGCTTACCACCCATGAAAACGGGTGTGATGCTCGCGAGTCTCCAGCTGCTAGGTACTGTTCCCTGGGAGACAGATTGTGTAAACAGTAAGCTAAGTGAATCAGCAAGTGTTGGGATAATGCCACAATTAACCCGAAAATGTTGTTTCTTCTTCTTCACCACTGTATGAGCCTCCGCTTGAACAATATAAATACGGTGGGGTTTTTCAGTGTATTTGAAACACGTTTGGTTGAGATCAAATATACTCTTGGCTGAAGGTTCCCCGTCTTCCTGTCTTTTTCATTTGCGGTAGTTCGTACGTCGTCGTGTAGTCCGTGATAACGCAGATCGTTAGCGCAACCGTCGTAGCTAAACGGGGTTATCGTGAACGTGATTTTGCATCAATTATCAACCCATGCGGTTCATAACAGTAAGCTTTTCGACCACTTCTTGCAATGCCTTGGGAGGTATACCGTCTGGGCAAGGAAGGATGTCCATGAGGCATTTGAGTTTAGCCAACATCGCCGTGAAGGAATTATCCACGGTGTAAGTGCCGTCAATTTCAGTGTCTAGAAGAACCTGAGGAACTGCTGTAAAACTTAGCGAGGACATTAGCGGCCTCCGTACCAGAGCTACTAAGGCTTGAGCGGAACTCCAGCTTTCGTTTTGCGAGTTGATGCCACAAATCGGAAGAGACCATGCGGATCAGCGATGAAGCGTTCAGTAAGACACATTTCATAATAAAGACGGTCATGCCGAGTTGCCCATGTACACTGATTCCTCCACGCAGCGTATATTTTTTGGTCAACTTCAGACTCTAATAATCGATGGTGTACTAAGACATGGTTGACTTGGAGGTTTGTTAAGTTTGCAGCCTGATAATGGTGCAGATTCACTAACGGCTGCAAAAATAGTGGTGGTAAGCTTATCACAGAAATCACTTACCGAGTGAGGGGAAGCGAATTTCACGGTTGGCCGTGATGTGGGCTACAGTTACATGGTCAGGGCACATGGTCGTAGTAAAATATATAGGGCATACAACGTCAGGTACACTGGAACGGGTATTAATTGAGTGTGTACGACCTCCGACAATCTAATGCTTCTTTAATACTGCTCAAACTACGGGCTATACACTTAAGAGTTCGTAACTTTTATGAAACTGAGAAATGCTTTCGTAATAAGTCCGCCCACATTCGAGGTTTTTAGAAGACACCTTACGAGATGTTACAGAGAGCAATCAGTGACGTAGTTCACTTCGAACCGTCTCAAACAATACGCGAGATCCTTGTATAAACGCACTGGACGCTCAGAAAAACCGTACTATGGATTTTGTGATGTAACCCTATGTCCTAAGAACCACTCAGGACCAAGTGCAATAATCCTACGCCGTTGGCCGCGACCATCGTTGGTATGTTCGATCACCGAAAATAATCACTTGTTAAATGTAGAATCCATCATGAAGAAGGCTTACCCCGGCGTATCGCACGTGGACGTCAAGGTGTTGGAACTGATCCAACAAAATAAAACCCTGTCAGTTAGCACTATCGACAGTGAAAAGCCAAGTCTTAGCGCGTTGACTTCGTATATTATTACCGACCCTGGAAAGTAGAGAGTACAGAGAGGCGCGTCAAGCTAGCGAGGCACGGAGCGAATTGTGTGTTAGCCCCGGGACGGATGTTACAAAATGTGTAGCTTGACTAAAACAAAAGTAGGTACAAAATCATAGAGAATGTACAGATGAATGCGACTATCAAACTATCATTTATTATAGTCGCTACAAAGGGAACCATTCAAAGGTGGATTCGGAAGGCCAGATTGCGGGCAACGACAGAAGCCGACGATCTCGTTACCGACATTTTTGCACTGTGATTATAATTACGTACTCGTTATACAGATGTTGCTGTAAAAATTGCGCTTAATATAACATATGGATATTTATGTGCCTTCTACATCGTTTCTCGTGAATTGGAACATTGCGTCGTCGTTATTGTGCGGAATTAGATTTCCGTTTAACGCTACTGAGCTCCGTAGGAAAGCAGATAATGGGCGGCATATAATAAGATCGCCTAATGGGGCTGCGCCCATTTTATTCTCCCACCGTTCCATGAGTGTTTCCAAAGTGTCTAGTTAGAACACTCAGGGATCACTCGGGGAACGCTCGGAGAACACTCAGGGAACGGATTATGACCAGTACGCCGCACAGCTAAACCAGAGCTGCACTCCGTCGAGCCCAATGTCCCGATTGTGTGGTAAAAAACGCACAGGCATAATATTTTCAGATCCTGCGTACGAGAAAGCCGGAAAGTCATGCAATTTCAGGAAATGAATAACAAGTTGGTTTTGAACTGATCAAGGATGAACTACAATCGCACAAGGTATTTATACTAGAACGAGCTCTTCCGATCAGTCAACAGCATCAAAAACAATAGGGCGAGCTGAGCTCCAAGAGAGGTGATGCACCTACCACCCTAACAAGGAACAATGACCGGAAACAGGTTATTTGCACAACCATCGTAAAATTCAAGCCGGCTGCGTCCATAGCGTAATGTACAGAATTTTGTACTTTATAATTTTTATTGTTCGCACTTTTCGTCTTTCCCCAACTCATATGTACACTCCGTGTTTAAACCAATTTAATCCATTGACTTGATTGTCAGGAATACGAAATTCACCCCGAGGTCGCGTTTTCTCTGCGTTCCGTTCAGGTTTCGAGAGATTTAAATACCAACGGAACTAACCGCCTATTCCAGCAAAAATTTTTTCATTTTTTCTTCTTTATTCAATGTAGCGGAATCTCTGAACCAACGCACTTTCAGGAACTATTTTCAGTCATTTCCTTTGGTTTTTATCACATTTTGGCCCCGCGTTCATACTCAAGTATTTTGATAGTGTTTAAATCTACTGCATTTTAATCTGATGTCCGAAAAACTTGAGGACCAAATTTGGAGCAAAATGCAGACACCAGGAGACAGCGATCTTCTGAAATAGAGGTTCCACAAGCAGTCCTTCAGAAGGAACCAACACAATCAAGCTTGAGCGAGAGGCTCACGAAGTTATGCGCACATATACTGATCTAGAGATTTCGCTGGCCTGCCTGCAATATGATGTGTAAGATAGTTCCCAAACTCAGTTGCATATCGTACCCAGGTTATTAATAAAGGTCGTATGACGTATGCTGTCCGATTGTCTGTTTGCATGTGGTGTGACTGTGGTGCTATCCCGAACACACACATGTCACACCCTTCCGGTTTACTCGCTCGCCGATGAACGATCTCTAGCCTCTCTAGTTATTTCGCGTGTCGGTGCCGTTTGTAGCGGTATCAGAGACCGCATGTATATTTTATCGACTGTCCTTTGTTTATCGCGTCTGTTAATTTCGTATCTGGGGAAACAGCGGCCTACCGTGTCGAGCACTAAACGTAAATTGCATTTTGGAATACTCAAACGGCTTTACTCTCGTGGCAGCTGAACACGCCACAATTACACACTCCAAGTTTACCCTCTGCGTGCTTGCTTGTGTCGACTCCAGTTTACGCTATGAAACCAAAATCTTTTAGCTCAAATTCCAGTTAACTTCCAGGAATTGGTGAAGTTTAATATACAGGGATGAACAGTTGGGAGGATAAGCTAGGGTCGGAGTTTCACACGTTTTTACTTCAAATGTCGATACAGACGTTTCGCTGGTGGGTAACATGCACCCAGAACTTCTCACAGATCTTCCTCAATTGGGGTATTTATAATCCGATTTCGGAGTTTAGGTGTTACGTAGACGTATTGTAAGTTCCAGGTTTAATCAAAGTACTTGTAGGAATATGGGGGAGCCCTGTGAAAACAAGAAAATTCTGAGGCAACGAAAATGACTTCAGAGTCGGTTGTGCAATAGAAGGACAAATTTTATGTAGCACATCCATTTTCTTAGCTACCTGACTGCAACCGGAGTTGGTGCTCACCTTATTTATTTGAGAGGCAAATTAACTAACTAGAGAGATTCGGGTTCAGAAAAACCGCGAGTTTACTTAGGGGCACATTGGAGGAGTCTGTTTGATAAGTTCAGTCCTCATGATCACCTAGTTTTATACCGCTGCTATCTGTTACCTTCGGGTCTCTGTGGGCACGAGAATGTGAGGATGTGTTGCTAGCCACCTGTCTGATTTCCGACAGTCTAGCACAAGCACTTTGGAGCGCATGTACTTTAGAGCAACCACCTTAGTTGGCAAGGTGATGAAAGGGGAAAAAGTTAGGAACTCGGGGAAAGGCGCTGAAAATGAGGAGGAATACATGGGTGACGACTAGGTTTCACGTAGCTTCTTTTACAGCGGCGGACATTTCAGCACGATTCAAGCGTATGGGCGTGCTCGATTCCGTTGTTTCACGATTAACGTCTTTCTGTTCGCTTTCACTGTCAGAACTTAGAGAAGGTGGTTCGCGGTCTTGCAGCAGCCAAGACCTGGGTGACGTTGGGTGAAAAGTTGATGAAAGAGGAAAGTGTTCCTGGTACGCCTGAGAAAGGTGCCACTGAATCGGGTCAAGTGCGAATCTTTTGATGCGCCAGAGAAGACTCCAACACACTCCTGCGAATTAGGAGGCTCACATAACGCACCCTCTAACAACAAGTTTATAAGGCACGTGAGGTGAACGTGGGGAAGAATAGGACAAATTTACCCTATCGCTGTAAGTTATTCCGTCTGGTTCCTGAGGTTCTGTAGATGACTAGATGAATGAAGAAACGGCGATGGACGTGTTTTGCGGCTAAAAGTGATGTTGTTGATCTTCGGGAGAAGCAGACACATTTTGAGGTGGGGAGTAAAACCTCTGGTTTCATCCGGGATTGGCTGTGTAAATGTGGCATCCTGATCTACAAGCTGCATTCTCCTCCACGTTGTTTTTCCAATACTCCTCACTCAATCCAACTGAAATGGCGTTGAAGCCTGAAGCAAGAGATCAGCTCACCTGTCGTCAGTGGAACATGTGAACACAAAAGACTGAACGATGCCTACACTCCCGACGAGCTTCCCCTGTTGAACTGGTGGGAAGTAATGATGAGATGCCTTCCGTTAATTCCACTGAGAAGGGAAGTCCCTCTGACCTTATCCGCCCACCCCATTCTTTTTAGACAGAGACACTCTGTATTAATTTGACAGCTATAATGAGCAGACAGTAGAGTAAGTGAACACCAAAGAAGTAATAGAAGTGCATCCATAAATCAACTGGGGTAGCAAGTTATGGGCAGATACTCTGCAATCGCTGGTCGCGCATTAGACACAGGTCACGAAGCTGATCTAAAAAATGTTGAGGTAATTAAACGAAGGCTTAGAACAATACAGGAGGGCTGAGTTGCGGAGGCCATCGAAATTGCAAAGGAAAATTGCCGTAAAGTGTTGACTGAGTTGGCCTCGTTGACACATGCCGGACGGCCTTGGATAGATTGAACCGACTTGCATTGTTTGCTGGATGAAACAACACTCTTAACAGTGTGATTGCCCCATCCACATTCCAAAAAATGATTGACATCTTGCAAGACTTACCTGACAGACCACCGATTACCCTTGTGTAGCAGGTGATGTGTCCCCAATCGACTGCACTTAGCAGTTCGATCCTAAAGTTGACCCTTGTCCATGTGCGGTTGACCCATGACCAGTGACCCGTTTCGATCAGATACTTACGTTTAGTCTGGGCTGCCTTGAATACCACCAAATTTGAAGCTGGATCATTTTGTGGTGACAAGCATATTCTGCAGCTTCTCTAACGACCCTGACTGAAACCGTGTTTTACTGATTGTCTGTTCTGTGCGCATGATTCTGTGTAAGACCACCATAGGAGGCCCGATATGAACCCAGTGCCACTTTCTTCAGCCGTTCAACTAATTGCACTCAGCGAGTGCTTGCTCTTCTTTCAACGACTCATCCGTTATTTCATTCTTCAAGATCGTTCAACCTGAACCTTTTCGAGCGTTGTTTAACGCACTCGCCTGGGGCGCTTTTTGAGTGCAGTCAACGGAACGCAACGTGCTTTCGATGCCATTTTGGTTTTCGTTTGTGTGATTCGTGGGCATATCTTGCTGGACCTATGGCTGACGCTTGTTTCTATTAACTCCTTTTACAGGACTATGGTTGGAACCCCTACTTCTGAGGAACGCTGTCCCTCGTTGTGGGTTTATGAATGTACCGGGTATACGAATCCGGCTTATCTGTTACAGCGATTGAGTCAAAGCCCACCTCTCGCTTCTCCTCTTGCTTCCCTTGGTTGCTGCCGTTAGTTTAGGATTAGGTTAGAACCAACTGCTTATCATATTTCTTAATCGTGTTGGCAATAAACGTTTTTTCCAAACTCTAGCGCGTTCTTTTGGTTCGATGCCTGATGAGACAACGTTTCGACTGCTTTTCAAGAAAGACGTTTTAAATTGTTAGTGGACGAAGGTCGAGTACATGCCCACTTTTTCACCACAAGGTGACCTGAGAAAGCTTCTGCGTCAGAAGTATAAAGCCACTGATAAACCAAAACACTGATGTTTGCAACCTGTTCTGAAGTTGCCAGTTGTTTTTTTCGACAGCCTCTGAAGTACCAGCCTTCGTTGTGACAGGAACATCGGACAGTGCTATCCAACTAAAATCCCGCCTCGAAACCTTCATAACAAAAATACACCACATCTGATACTCCCTCCTTGAAGTTGTGGATTCTAATGTTAATAATCCCAGAAGTGCCTTCAGGTGACTGTTTAAAAGATACACCGGGTTTTTCTAGGACTCGTATGTTGCGCGGCCAACTAGAACCGTGGTGATCTTGAACTTCACGCTCAAGTTAGTGGTCTCAGCAAACATGAGGCATCTGTGTTTATGGTTAGCGACTTCCGCCAGCGTATGTATGGGTTCCTTTAGTGGTTCTTCCTTCCTTGGCATCCACCTTCCTAATAAAAAACTGTTTCGACGGTGCCCTACATGTACCAATTTTGTAACATTCGGTAATGTCTACTTTTGTTCCCCCCACCCTCAAGCTGATGAATGTTTTCCTACTAATTGCAGTATATTTGGTTCGCCAGCTTACTAGGTTATACTGTTATCACTGGATCCATATATTCGTGGAATATGCGTCTCGGATTCACTAGCTTGTCTATACGTTTAGTTCCATGCGTTACCAAACCAGACTTACAGTGTATATTACCAGATCATCATGGTTCGACCGTGACAATCTCCTGTTTTTAATGGACATCGGATGCACAAGTTCCGGTAGATTCCGTCGCATTAGTTTGTAAGTCTGGCAGTTGCCTATGATCACAAATAAGCTGACTGGCTGATGGTGTATGGCGGAGTCACACTGACATGTCCCTCCAGCAGTGTTCCAGCAATTAACTAATAACAGCATCACGATTTATAATCAGGGCAAATGGATGTTAAACCAAAACTTTTCGGTCATGCTCAACATTTATTGTTTCACTCCACCTGACGCTTCGAAAGTTGCCGAGTGCACAAAAACTATCAGACAGAGCTCCCGCAATAAGTTTTGTGTGCTGTTGCTTTCCAATCGAACACCCGAACAATTCTTAGATCTTGCCTCAGTAATTCGCTCCTCAAGGACCCCAATCGTGAAAGTACACAAGGTAATCTTTCTAATTATTTGCAGCGGGTCAGTGAAAACTATTGTGAAGGATGATAATTTAACTAGGGGTTGCGATGGCGTGTATCTGACGGCAGATTATCTGCTCCGGGATGTTGTGTTTGCAAAGGACGGGACTCCAACCGCTTGTTGGATGAAGGAGCTGTGTTTTGATGCACACGTGCCCTTCAACTTTCGGAGAAGACTAACGAACGATGGAAGCCCTACTGATTCTCCAAACCACTACTTCGCGGTACGTTGAAAGTTTCTCGGTGATTCTGAGAAACCGAGGTAAGTCGATATGCCCTGCATGGATCACGAGCAAAAAGTCGTTTGAGCCAAAATAACTTCACTGACTGACAGACGCCTCCGACCAGCGGCACACAATCTGCTACCGTTTCACGGGGTAAAATCAACATATATCCTCTTAACTTCACCCATTATCCAGACCTCACAATCTGCAATCGGGCTGTGCTTCAGCTTCCCATAAATGTATCATGAGTTGTCAGGAGGAACCTTCCGCCCGACACCTAACAACCGCAGCGACTTCTCCGAATATCAACAACTGTTTAATCCACGAACGACTGTGCCGCATGATATTGGGAGATTTCAGTCTAGTGGCTATTGGGGTCCTTGGGGTTAGAAGCACTAAGCTTGAATCTTGGGATAGATTTCCACTGATGCCTTAACAATGGCATGGCCAGTTTCTCAGCAGACAGCCATTATGGTCGCCCGGAGAAAATAAAAACGAAACCATCGGCTTGCCTGGACGTGAGTAGGATATAAGTGTGTGCTTCACTATGGACGGCACTAAATCCTGTCGGTAGACCGGAGGTGTATATGTAATCGTCGAAATAACTATGGTCTTAAAGTGACCGAATTTATTCTAATCTTCTAGCGTGTTTCACTTCGTAAGCTCGTTGAATTATGTTGGTGGAAAGTTTTTGTTTTATCATTCAAAAGGCGTAGGAAAGAAATACCCGCAAATTCAGTCACACAACAGTTGATAAAAGAATCTTGCGGAATCGTGAAACTATGTTAAATCGTAGGGTTACTCTGTGGATATATTTTAGTTCGACGCCTTGGAAAGGAAAAATTCCTTCCCTAAAACTTTGAGTCTAGTTAGGCAAGAGAAGCTGATTTTCCTACCGACGACATAACTGTTGTAACATTCTGAGGGCTCCCCTTTTCATAAGGCTGCAAAAGTAAGATACGGCAGTAGACAATATCAAAGGTAGTTTTAAGTATTACTAATGAGTAGTGTGGCAGATTTATGATTTTAGATGAGACCCAACTGTGAAAAGTCGGGACTAAACAGTCAGGCTAAACAGAAGCTCATGGTTCAACGGATGATGTCATCGAGGGCGAACACTCATAAAGTGAGATAAGAATAATGTATTTTTAGTCTGTGGAAGAAGATGCACACCGCCCCTGGTTTTCTTCAGCACGGAGTGTAGCTGTTGCTTTGAATGCGCTCCCGGTGTCGTTTCGGATGAATGGAGCCGTTCTTCAGTTAACGTCCTCACCATCTCGTTAGTCAGTTCTGATGTCCTGAAGAAAACTATGCGTGCATCTGTGAAGAAACCTATTCTGTTCACTTATATCATGAAGAGAATCGCTCCAGGTGATACTGACTGGCGTTTGCTGGGGGTTGTGAGCAAAAGGCACATTGTCCGCGGATCGGTCGTGGTCAGCACCCACTAAGTGTGGTGCGCAGCACGTGGTTTTCATTATCACCGGATGGGTGCAAGCAGTGTCTGAAGTAGAGCAAGCTGACGGATTCTTGAAATCAAAACCTGCGCTTATTGGTTCAACGCAGTGTTCACACGACAATCCAACTTGAGACTTCTATATGTCTATGTCTGCTGCTTGTGGATGTAGGAGAATAACGAAGTGTTCCAAGACATGCTTGTGCCTGTTTGTCCTGTGGGTTGCATCCACATTCACAACCTGAGGAAGAAGTGTGAACAGCTTCACTTGCGTTATCTGTGCGAGCATATATGCGTATATTCGATTCCTTCATCCTGTAGAGTACACAAGACATCTATCGCATTAATCGCCGGCAACACTTCCTGAAGTTTCCGTAATGTCCCGTTTCAAGTCTTTTGAGACAAACCCACCTGAAATTCCGAACCTCAGTTAGCGTCAAGCGTTTCCGGTGTCAACGGTTGTGACAGACTTCCCACATGCAGTTGCTACGTGCTGTTTAATGCCAACAGTTGGTGTATTTTATTCAAACAGGCTCCTGGAGTCGTCCACTTAACCAAACGGGAGCTTGCGATCTGTATGATGGGACTCACATGCCAGACTCGAATCAGCTCACAACAAGACAGGCACTTCTTCAGACCACATGAAAACGCGATTTAAAACATGTCTCAGGAGATGAACTGCTAAAGCGAACATGAATTGGTTCAGTAGACACCACCGCACACCTCTGCATACACTTTCACACCTTGTATGAGTTGTAGCAATTCAGCGATTGATACATGTGTTCAAGGCAGCGGCCCAAGGTTCCCGGATCCAGTCGGTTTTCCTTGCTCAGTGTCAGCGGGCGTCTGTTAACCTGGAAGGCGGTCATTGAAAACATGGTGTAGCACAGCTCTTGAAGATTACAATGAGTGCCAAGAACAATGTAAGATTACTCGTATAATGCAAGTTTAGGTAAATGAGAATCAAGCGAAGCTTTAAAACGATCCCTAGAAGCGCTGCTGACGACCTCAGAAGGAAGGCTGTTCCAATAGTTAATAACCCTGTAAGAACAGAAGTGCTGCCTAAGAAAAGTCCGAAAACGACGCTTGGAAAGCTTCTTATTATGTCCTCGTTGGCCGTCACCATTCGCTACAGTGAAGAACTGTTCCACATGACCTACTCTAAAGAAGTGTGTGAGTATTAAATCACCGCGCATTCTTAGAAATTCAAGTGGGTACAGGTCAAGAAGTTCAGATCGAGACTCGTAAGTAACATTACTCAGGCCCGCGACCACCTTGGTAGCCGCGCGCTGGACACGCTCAACAGGTCATATGTCTTTCCTCAGGCCGGTATACATGACCTGATTGGCATACTCGAGGATCGGTCTTATATAAATCCCGTAAAGCGTTTGAAAAGCCTTCTTGTCTATGCGGGGAAAAGTGCGCCTAATCATCATAAGAGCAGCAAATCCCTTTTTTGCCGCCATTTCATGGTGATGCGTGAAGGACAAGTTAGGCGAAAACCAGATGCCCAGATCTTTCTTCAGATCTTTTCTCATGATATCTACTGTGCTAGATGCACTATGGATCATGAAAGCATTGCCAGAATCTCCACCGAGTGACATTTGAGCACATTTATTGTCATTTAATGGGAGACTCCAATCGTCTGACCAGCGCTTGATCGCGTCAAGATCAATTTGTAGTGCACTGGGATCAGTGGCATTCCAGATTTTTAGGTCGTCTGCATATAAGAGGACGTTGCCGGAAATATTGTTTGGAAGGTCATTGATGTAAATGAGGAATAACAAAGGACCTAGAACTGACCCTTGGGGAACTCCCGCAGGAATGATAGAGGGAGACGAAAGGTCTGACCCGGTCTTAACTTTAAAATTTCTGTTATCGAGAAAGGAGGCAATCCAGCGGAAAACCTCTCCTTGAATACCGTAGGCTTCCAGTTTGTGTTTCAGGGGACCCTGTGGGACAGGGTCAAAGGCCTTGACGAAATCAAAGAAGATAGCATCTGAAATGAAGTCATTGTCTTTGGTCCCCGTCAGACTATCCGTGAAAATAAACGTTTGTTACGCATGACCGATTAGGAAGGAAGCCATACTGGGTGGAAGATAAAAGATTAGTAGGAGCTCCATTAATTTGCACGGGATTCCAGTAAAGCGGATCGGCCGATATCTATCCACAGAGTGTCGGTCACTCACTTTAAATATGGGTGTGACCGTCGCCTTTTTCCATGCGCTACGGAGGATGTTGGTCTGGAGTGTTTGCTTAAACAGCTTATAAAGGGGTTCAGCCAGACTAACAGCTGCTTCCTTGAATATTCTGGGATGGATCATGTCAGGACTCATTGCATTGTATGAATTAATCTTGAGTAAAAAGTCTTCAACATCTAGCTGCTTGAGCTTCTGCAGCGGTAGTACAGGATGCCATCTTGGGGATGCGACGATGTAGACTGTCGAGTAGTACCCCCTGAATAACTCGGCCACAACTAGGAAGTCAGATAACGTCTCCCCGCTGGGCGGTCGTAACAATAGACCTGAAGGTTTGCTCTTTCTTAGTCGTCGCATATGCTTAAATAATAAGCTTTTGTTTCCGCGGGCTCTGAGGAGGATCTTCTTTTGTACGAGGTTGGTGTGTTTGCGGATTTCCCGCCTACACCTTTTTCGGACAATGTGGAACGCGCTTAGGTCCCTTGAGATTCCTGTAGGCTTATGGTTTGCTAATAAATAGGAACGGTTATCGAGAAGACGACATATCCTGCGTGGGAGGGGTGGTCGATAGGAGAAAGTACACAGTTTGCGTGGTATGAATAATTCGTCCGCCTTCTGAATTGCGCTTTGAAACGTACGGTAGTTCTGGTCCACGGAGTCCAGGTCAAGAAGAAGTGAACTTAGGTAGGTTCTAAAGCCTTTAAAATCTGCCTGATTGAAGTTTCGAACTGTGGACCTTTTGCTGGTTGTTTTAACCAGTAACAGATAAGACCATAGGCTAACAGAAAGTGGTCACCGTGTCCAAGTGGCGGTTTGATGATCACTGTCTACCAGGTAGCTCTCATTAGTGATAACTAAGTCGAATAGAGAGAGAATCTGACCAAAACGATGCCGCGTCGGGGGGAGGGGTAACGTACTGTGTCCACGCCTTCCTTCGCAACAGCGTCGATAAGGAAGTTGAGAATCCGCTTTCACAGTCCCGGTGAGAAACTGATGCCCAGTTTAGCTTGAGTGCATTAAAGTTACCCATAGTAAGCAGATGAGTAAAGTGTTGTAGGCCTAGGAAGATTTCTAGGCTTGCCAGAAGGGTATCGTCGTCGGAGACGTCTGATGAAGGAGAACGATAAACACCCCCCACTAGGAGCAAGTCTTGGCCATGCAGTGGCAGACGAAGCCAAAGAGCGTCACATTTGTCAGAGGACTGGAAGCCACCAGTACCCACGGGTGTCGGGGGACACTGCTGAAGAAAAATCGCAGAACCCTCCATTATCCCTCGGGCAGAGTCAGCCCGGTAATGTGAATAACCCGGGACACTCCGTTCACTGTCGCTGATATCACCTGTAAGCCAGGTCTCCGTGAAGGCAAACATGTGGGATTGGGTGTCATGGGTTAACTGTCTGATTTCCGGCAATTTGTTAAACAGACTCAGACAGTTCGTATAAATGCATCTGAAAGCTACTTCCTCGCTAGATTTCGCGAGAAAATAGAAAGAAAGGTGCAAAAAATGGCCTGAGAAAGAAGGCCTAGAATTGAGGATGGCGGTGGGGCTGGACTCGGTCTGTTCTTCCGAGTTGTTCTGATGGCCTCCCTTCGAGGCTGTGTGCGCAACATCACCACCTGTGCGTAGGTCAGCGGACCTACCGGGCGTTTGATCAACAGTCTTGGCGCCGCCACTTGCGACCCCTGCGCCACTGTCAAATTCTGCTTCTTGGGAGGGTGTTTGAAAATTCTCATCCACGGAAAATTTGACTTCTCCGTTCGCTAGGTGCGGGGTTTGGAAGGCGGCAATGGGAGCCGTGTTATGCGGCTACTGAAAGACATATTTACAGGGGTCGGCCAAATTGATGCATTTTGATTTGCGGGAGGCGGCCTTAGCAGGCTGCTTCCGTTCCGAATTCTTAGAAGGAAGAGTTTTCCGCTGGGCAGTTTGTTGGGTTTCCGGGGGGCTAACTTTGAAGACGGTTTTTGCGCGGCGATCCCGACGGTTTCTGGGGAACCTAACCGTGCTTCAGAACGGTTTTCGAATTATTACTCGTCCGACGAACGTAAATAACGCTAATGTCCTCCATGTACCTATCGGGGCACTCTTGGAACCACCAGAAAGTGTGAACTTCAGTGTGAAATATCGTCTTCAAAGCTGGAATCTCATACATGTCCCAAGAATAAAAAAGTACCCTCGCGTTTTAATGGCATAAACAATAAGTGCATTATATATATACATGGCTTTGTTACCATTGTTTAGGCATTCACTGTGAGACCCAAACGACGACAGAAAAAAGCATCCATACCGAATTTCGAAAATAACATGCGATAAGGTGGTTTTTGACTATCAGCCAGTAAATCCTGCTTCGGACCCTGCCTAATCGGTTGCTGGATTTTGGGATTTTCCGCCCTGCTTCGCAAAAGCCGACCTATCATAACATTTTTCGGACGCCAATTTTATCTCCTGATGGCGAAAGATGAATTTGGACATTCTTCCTGGAGTGATCTTGAACTATTTGAAAAATCGACTAACCCACAACCTTGTAAAAAGTGAATTGGTGTAACATCCCATTTTTTTGTACTGAATCGGTGAAGCGAGCGAACTATCTCCCTTCCTGATGCGTGCGTCAGAGTTTCATAAACTATAATTTTTTTTTGACCACGTCGTTTTTGACAGCAGGCTTCACGACTGTTCTGCTGTTTAATTATCCCTTCTGTGTGGTCCTTGAATATCTGCAGTGATCACACATAGCCCAGCGTACTTCTCACATATGCGTTGAGATATGTATTATTTAATTAGAAAAAACATACACGAGTGAATAATGCACATTTAGGTGATTTTAATTCCTGTAATATGTACCAAAATAAGAAGGCAGAGTGTGTAGTGGAATAACTTACCCATCCACAGTCCCAAGTTTGATTGATGGAGGAGGGCGCCGGATATAGTACCGAAGAGCACAGTGCCTGAAACTAGCACTGGCCAAATTCAGGGCGTGCTCCGTGCTTTGCGGTAACAGACACCCAGTAGAGTTCTATAGACGTGGTGCCGGCTCGCCCAACATGACCAATCTGAGCGTTTGCATCTCCGACTAGATTGACACTGTCAGAACTGTGTCGACTTAACGGTCCGAGTACAAAGCGTCTCTGGCACCGAGGTCATCGCAAACAGTTGGAACACAAGCAGGCAACGAAAATCTTTCAGACAATCTGGCGTCCACATTTGGATTTGACGGAGCCTGCTAGGCAGATGGCACGGATTCTACCGATAAGGAGAATCTAGTCAGTCAATGGAGCCGCGGTCACTGCACTGGGAAATACATTTACCCTAGTCGGACCGGTAGTAACGTTCAGGAATTATTCTGAAGTGTACGGCTGGTATCAAGCAGACAGTGTGTGTCAGCAGTTTGATGCGTTGACTTCTCTTCTGGACTCTAGTCCGTGGAATGTAGCCGACATCGACCTGACACTCGTTCTGTGCTCTACCTGGTAATTACATGTTGTTAAACATCCTCTTTAATCTATACACTGAAATCTGCCGACATTAAAATTCGGCGGTAATCATGTACTAGAAAACGCTGTTAGTTGCTCTATTCCTTACCTTACATGATAACTGTTTGCTAACGCCATACACTTTCTTAAGTGATACAGTGGTTAGTTATATATGAAAGGTTTTGCCTGTGGGTGTCACTGTCCCGTTGTTCACCTAATTCTGAGTTTCATTCTCGATTTTACAGATACTCCAGCTAAAGAAAACATTCCACAACATCCGGACACTCAAACTCCTTTGCCCATTGGACAGTTCGCATAATTTGTAAAATTCCGTCGATTTTGGGTAACTAACGACGTCCAGTCCAGAGTTCCACTCACCGTCCCATAATATTCCATGCTTTCCTGTCTGTCCTCTTTCCGATAAATTTTTTCGCCCATTCTCCCGAGGTTATTTCCATCAATTTGTGGTGTCATGTTTCGACCTTCTTTTTAACCATCCTCAGATCTCCTCTTTCTGGCACGACCGTGACAGGTAAATGTCAATTGACAGGTAAAATGTCAATTGACTTAACTACTCAGTCTTTGTTACTTATTAAATTTTAGAGATTATGAGAACTACCTTCTCAAAAGCACAGGTCTCGATTGCTTTTTCATAAACTGGACATTTTCTCCCTTATGATGTCTTTTTTGTTACCTCCTTCACACACTCGGTGCGTTGCACAATCATTAATCATGCGCACGGTGTGCATTTATGCGTATCGCCCAACACCGATCGCAATCACTTGGGCGTGTTCCTCACAGATGCTTTGGGAAATATACCGTTATTACCTCTAACAATGATAATAATTTTGGTTTCTCGACGCATATGTGGAGAGCACGCTGGGTCATGCGTGCGCACTGCAGACAATCACAGGCGAAACCAAAGGAAAAATAATTAAACAGTACTGCAAAAGTGAGATCTGTTGCTGAAAAGGTGTGTTCAAAAAGAAAATGATCGTAGTTTACGAAACTTTGGCACACGCGACAGGGCAACAGATAATTCTCTTGCTTCACGGTTTCGGTCCAAAAAATGTGGTGCTACACTATTTTACCTTCAGAAGATTGTGCGCAGGTTGGTGCTTCAAATAATTCAAGACCATTCTAGGGAGAACATCCAAATGCATCTTCAGAGTGGTTCGCCGTTAAGTGGTATGACTAGCAGCAGAAGAGTGTTGAAATAAGGCGGCTTTGGCTAGGAAGGACAAGAAGTCCCAAAATTCGGCGAACGGTCAGGCAAATTTCAGCGCGGGGCTTTGTCGATTGCTGGAAACCGTCAAGAGGTTAAAAGTATCGCGAAATGAAGACAAACATTGTGTTCGATAATGCATGGTAGCTCCCCAGATACTTTTTAAAACGCTGTATTGTTACGGGCTCTCACCTCATCTGGAAGTCTATTCCAGATATAAGAAAATTTTTCAATTAGGAAGTTTGCGCAAAACTTCTTCTTAGATATGGCGAATTTAGATTATCTTGGGAGCTGTGTTGTAAGTGGACGGTAAACGCTGTGGTAATGGCGTCCGGATGTATGAGTTCATGAATGAGTATCCGGTTCAGCTTTAATCCGTACAATCAAAGTGGATCAATAGCAAGGTTTGGGCAGCGCTGTCTACAGATGAACGAAGAAGAATGATCTAGTAATCTTTTAGTGAATAATGGTTGGAGGTTTTCTGACACAAGTCTATCAGAATTTGCGTAGATGGAAAAAAAATGAATGTGCGATAATCCGGCCGGAACCGGGCACGCATTTTGTAACAGACTGATGTGGGTTGATTTGTCGATACTTACTAATGTCCTGCGTTTAACCATTCTTGTAAGGAGGCACACTGATTGAATTTTTCACTTGATGGGAGAAGGCGCTTGATAGAAGTGATGGAGTGAACAAAATAAATAAAAAGATGGATATATCCTGACTTTCTTGCGTGATGAACACTGGTGAGACACTACCTGATTCATGATGAATTAAGGGTTCAATGTGTAGTGGAACAGAGAGAGTTGGCGCAACAGTACTACAAGGCAAATACAAGGGCTCATAGTTGCTGTCCGCAATAGATTACACCACACTAGATATGTTGCGTATTGCAAGGAGATTCTCCCTTTCAATAACAAAGAGACTACAGCGAATTCGATTCCTTTGTCATGCTAAAAGAACGCTGCTACGGTTAGCCTACGATAACCGCGACCACGTGAAAGCAGAAGGCGAAAGGCGCGAGGACCAGGTGTGTATTAATTCAAACAACAGTGAGGTAGTTATTGTATACAATGAACATAACAGGTATGCAGAATATTGCGTAACATAAGAGCAAAATAATAGCAGACTCTGATGGTTGTAGCTAACTTTGTGCAAATAACTTGAATATCACCGAGAGTATCACCCAGCATTTTATATGTTTTCGACGGAGTAGAAACAGGTATTAAGATGTGTTTCGCGCCATTCGAAGAGGTAAAGTGAGTGGAAGATCTTGCACATTGCAATAGGATCATCAACACCTTTTATATCTCTGAAGGTGATAACGCTTTAAACAGGGTCCCTCATGAAACTCTTCCCTCTCATCAACTGCAATAGTTTCATGCATCTCTGCTCGCTACGGAGGGCGAAATTCTAATCCTTTATACGTAGTAACCGGTAGTGCGCCGCCATTTTGTTTCGCCATACACACTTCCTTTCGCTTCCTTTCAGGCTCTCGAACACGTAGTTGGCCGCGCCCGTGCAACGGGCTGAGGAGGGTGACCAACCGGAACCCGAGGTCGGCGGTCGGTGAGAGTGGGGCCACGTCTGATTGGTGGGAATTTCCGGACCGTGGGACCCCGTATATATATATGTATATATATGGACCGAGACACGTTGTAAAATAATTTCTGCCGGTATCTGTGTTTTTAACACACGCTTCCTGTTGACGCGTGACTTTTCTCTTTTGCGAGACGGACCTTGTGCGTTTCGGTCTACAACATAGTGTGTGTTGTTTCTGTCACTTACTTCATGGTAGATTACAATTTTGGCACCCACGGTGGGACACAGTTATTTCGGTGATGCTCAGTTCCTCAGATGCCGAGGGGATGTCTGAGTTTACATAGGAAGCGGAGGAGCTAAGTATTTTGGAGCAAAGTCCCGCGCTGGGCACGCGACAGGAACGGGGACTGCCAGCGCCAGAGAAATACATTTTCGGAGAAGCCTTTGACGTTTGGGAGGCACAAGTTCATCAGTACATGATGCATTTTTTCCAGGTTGGCAGGGGATGTCGTACTGACTTCGGTTTCCCGTGAGGCCTATAAAAAATTTGTCCACTTTGATATCCCGGAAGACCTTGAAGGTCTGTTCCGCCATCTGCGACGTAGGGTCGCAGGTCATCGTCCAGTAGTTAAGTATCGGAGAGAATTCCGTGAACGACCCAGCTAACTGCAAAAGGATTAATGGACTATATACAGCTGAGGAGATTGGTGCAGGTGGCGTTTGTGAACGAGACGCAGGAGCAGAGGTAGAGTCGTATTTTGAAGGCACTTTCGGAAGGGAGTAGACGACCGCAGAACCAGCGTGATCTTCTTCTCCGCTCCCCCGGAACCTGGCCAAGGCTGAAAAGTTGACCAAGTTGTTGGACCAAGCAGAATGTGTTGAACTCGGAAATGAACAATTCATCTGTGTTGCTCTGTGTGCTTTTTATAGGCGGCTGTAAAGCAAGCTGGCCAGCGGTAGAATTTAATCAGGCGACGGATATCGCATACAATACCGCCTAAAAGCGGAGGTGTCAAACAACAGTTGACCTAATTGACGCAGTTGTTCTGTTTGTGGCCGGTATGGACACATGGCGCGTTAGTGACCATTATCCGCTCGGGAGCATGCGCCTGCCAATAAGTCTCCTGTATGTCAATCGCGTATCCCCCTTGTTCCTGAATGTGAGGATAAAGATGTTGCATTGTGCCCTGTTCAGAAGGCAAAAGTTGGTGGTCGTGACTTTGAATGTCTGCTAGATTCCGGGTCCGTATGCAACCTGCTTGGTAATGAGGCAGACACCACCTGTCAGTTTGATGTAATAACGGGGTCTGTCAGCCAAGTTCCGGTTGAGAATGGACACGGTTGGCGGCATCCGATTCGGATTAGCCTGTCACAGTGACCGAAGCCAAAGGACGCCTGCACTTAGCCATCACTGCAATTGGTGCAGCGCTAGCCAATTGCAGTTCCACCCACACACCACATATCCACTGTAAACTCGAAGGAATAAGACCAGGAGGTGTGTCAGTGGGGCCTTCGTGTCCAGCCGGCCAATGCTGGTTAGCCACTTGATTGGCTAATAAGGAAAGGAAACTCTTATCTCTCGGAAACTAAACAGAGAGAGGCTGCAATGACGAGATCTACACTGAGAAGAAAGATTTTTGAAGTGTAATACCAGAAGCGTTGCAGTATAGGAGTGCAGGTTAGTGCATCCCAGAGAAGAAAAGGATGAAAAGCAAAATTATAATTGAACTATGAAAAGTCATGCAGACCATTCATCATACAATGCACCAACAAAGCCGGAGAAAAGAATGGGTAGAAGACCACAGACACTCAGGTTTCTGAAAAGAAGAGCGGATTAATTGTCAATGACCACGATGTTGGCCGATGCAGTCATTAACAGAAGTAGAATAGGTATACCGATTTGACCTACCTGAGCCTAGCGTACTCGCCGCCTCTTCGCCGACGGGGTACTATGAGTACGTTGGTGACCTACTAGCCCCAAACGGCCAGCGCATTCGCGGCCGCACACATCGCAACGCCATATAGTCACGTCACCGCGACCTATGGCACCGATGGTTCCTTTGCGTACCGCACGCTTCCGCTCGCGACCACGCAATAGTTGCTCGTTGAACGCTCGGACGCCCGCCCGAACCGTATTCCTCCAGGCCCTCCGGTTCAACGCCAAATCTTCCCAACATCTAAAATCAATGTTACAACGTGAAAGACTTACCGGCACAACATCCTGGTACCTCCGCTTCCGGCTACCGGGATTTCGCTTACCTGACTTCACTTGTCCGTACAGTAACTGCTTCGGGATACGGTCATCGCCCATCCGACGGACGTGACCGAGCCAATGGAGCTGGTTCAGCATCAACATGGCTTCCATCCCGTCCATACCCGCTCGCCGCAGTACCTCAGTGTTCGGAATCATGTTCGACCACCGAATACTCAAGATGCGTCTCAGACACTGCACATGGAAACGGCTCAAATAGCTCACGTTCCGCTGATATAGTGTCCACGTCTCACTGCCGTACAGCAGGATAGACAGCACCATTGAGCGGTAGACACACAGCTTGGTGGCCATCTTCAGGCTGTGATTCTTCCAGACACGCCTTTCAAGACGTCCGAAAGCAGCGCTGGCCTTTGCCACACGCGCTCTCAACTCGCGTTACACGGACAGATCTGTCGACAAGTTGCTACCCAAGTGACAAAAATCCCCGCAGCCATTCACAGTGTCTCCAGCGGTGCGAATTTTGGGTGGAGGTACACAAGCAGCACCTTCACCACGAGAATGGACAACCGTTACACACATCGACGTGTGTTCGCGGAACAGTGCAGATAGGGAGGTGGACGAGTACACTGAAGTTCCTGGTTGTTCCAACTTTACCGTTGCATGTCCTTCTGGGCAGTGATCACTTGGTAACCAAACAGTGTATCCTGGATCTACCAACCCTGGCCGTACGCGTATATGGCGAGCGTTATTCGCTAGAGTCTGTGTACAAAACATAATCAAGCCTTGTGGAGGTCCGTAAAGACGAAATCTAACAAAGAGGGGGATGCACGTCGAGTTCGAATGGCAGAAGTCTATAAGCGGCATTATCTCACGGCTTCCAGCACACATAGCACAGACAGTACGGGGAGCAATTGGAGAACACCGGGCGACATTCTCGTGGGAAGGACAACCGCCTGGACACACTCACTTAGTGCGACACAGTATTGACAGGGGGGCAGGCCCGATTCGGCAAGCGGCTCGTCGCTTACCCGCCCATCTTCAAGGCCAGGTGGAACAATTATTAGCAGACATGCTAGAGAGAGGCACTATCCGACCGCCAACACTTCCATTGGTGTCTCCGGCAGTATTAGTCGAGAAAAAGGATGTCTCCTCAAGATTATATGTTGCCTATCGCCAGCCAAACGCGGTAACCAAAGGAGATTCGTTTCCACCAGCACATATCAATGACACTATCGATGATCTTTCTGGCACCGAATGGGTTAATACCCTTGATTTGGCCTCTGGTTACCGGCGGGTGGAAGTGGAACCCAGTGATCACCTGAAAGAAGCGTTTGTGATAACCTATGGTCTGTACGAGTTCAAAGCCATGCCTTTCGGATTGACGAATGCTCCAGCCAACTTTCAAAGGTTATTGCAACAGTTGCTCGGAGACCTAATTCCCGGAGAGTGTCTGGGTTACGTAGATTACATGTTTGTGCACGGACGTACCTTCGATGAATACTTACATAACCTATCCAACGTCCTTTCAAGAATGGCTAAGGGTGGATTGAAATTTGATTCAACCGAATGTTTGTTTGTGCGGACTGAAGTAAAATATTTAGGACACGTGATTTCACAATCTGGTGTGAGCTGGGATCCAGAAAGTGTGCGTAAGGTGAAAGAATGGCCAACTCCTGAGAGTGTTGAGGAGGCCTGTAGTTTCCTTGGGTTGGCTTCTTATTATGGACGATTCTTTTCCCGCTTTTCTCACGTAGCTAAGCCCATAACATTATTGATGCAAAAGGGGCTGGTATTCGAGCGGTCTGAAGAATGTAAACAGTCGTTCGATCGACTAAAAAAATGCGTTATGCACTGCCCCCGTTTTAGTGCTCCCATGCACAATAGCTGATGCGAAAAGGTTTATCTTGCATACTGACACCAGTGACGTTGCCATATGGGCTGTGTTGTCTCATTTAGACACTAATGATACAGAACGTGTCATTGCTTATGAAAACCGAAGCCTCAACAGGAGTGAAAGCAACTATTGTATCACTAGAAAAGAGATGCTTGCTCCAGTACATTTTATTAAACACTTTCCTCACTATCTCTTCGAAAGGCGTTTTTTGGTTCGAATGGACCGCTCATCACTCCAGTGGCTACAGAATTTCAAGGACCCGGAGCGGCAAGTTGCCCGTTGGCAAGCGTTTTTACAAGGATACAACTTTGAATGTACACACAGGCCTTGTCTTCGTCACTGAAATACTGATGCATTATCTAGACGACCGATTCGCGACCATGGCGATTGCTATCATGCACGGGGTACTCCATGAGGATCACCGTCAGTCCAGAGGAGAATAATCGATGGGCTGCCATTTGAAGCAACAATGCAGATTTATGAATCAAATATAAGAGAATGAAAGAGGGTGGGCCACGTCCGACCTCCCAAGAGATGGTAGGAAGTAGTTGGGAGGTGAGTTGTTTGTGGTCATTGTGGAACTACCTCTATGTAGTGGGTGGTGTTCTTTATTATCAATATAGCCCAACATAAGAAAGCCAGACTTTAGTCCCAGATTCAGCGGTTCGTATGGTTTCGCAGAAACTCCGTGAGAAGTTGGGACACGCGGGCCAGAACAAACTTGAAGAAGCTGCAATGCGGCGTTCCAGGTGGCCCCGCCAACGAAGAGACGTCAAGGGTGTGTGCAGCATTTGCAGCCTGTGTGCACAAATTAAAACCCCCGAGAGGCAGCGATGTGCACCGTTACAGAGCATGCTGATATGGCATCCGAATGAGATAGTGAAAGTTGACATCGCCGGGCCACTACCGGAGACCAGTCAAGGGACTAGGTAGACCATTTCACTAAGTGGTGTGTAGCGGTGCCACCGCCACGAGCGGATGACAGAACGACCGCCAAATTCATTTTTGAGCGCTGGATTTTGCATTAGGGCGTCCAAACTCAATTGCACGTTGACACAGGATCAAATTTTGATGACACATTGATGCACGAACTGTGTGGACTATTGGGCATACGGAAGCAAAGGACTACTGCCTATCATCCGCGGGGTAATAATGTCGTGGGGCGCGCCAACCGCACCTTGAAGCCCCTCTGAAAAGCGTTTGTGAGTTCAGAAAACACCAGATCATGGGGCGAACCGTATCTCAATGCCTGCTTGCATATCGTGTTGACGTCCAGTCTTCTACCGCACTGTCACCACACTACTTGTTACCGGGAACAAGAATGCGGCTTCCGTACGATTTTGTACCCAGATTGCCGCCAGATAACCTATTAACCTCAGACTACTGCATTCAGCTGCGTGGCAAACCGGCAAAAACACATACGTTAGCACGGAAACACCTGCGGACGGCCCAGCGGAAACAGAAGGACTACGATGATAGAAAGGAATCTGGTAGCCCCTTGAAGCCCACTGGTAAAGTTTTGTTGCGTGTAGAAGTCCCAAAAACTGGAATTCCAAAAAATTGCTTTATGAGTGGGAGGGGCCATACGTCGTGCACGATACCATTTCCGAATCCACCTGCACCGTACGAGATATCAACGACACCATGTCCGGTCTCAGAGCGGTCCGTTTTAATCGTTAGGAGCCGGACATTACAGGATTAGATCAATCGATTAATTGTGATGAGTTTGAAGTAGCCGGGGAATGCATTGTAACGCCAGAGAAGGAGCAGTCCAGGGCACTGCGGCCAATGCTTTCGATGGGGGGAATAATGTATTAACCGGTAGTGCGCCGCCATTTTGTTTCGCCATACACACTTCCTTTCGCTTCCTTTCAGGCTCTCGAACACGTAGTTGGCCGCGCCCGTGCAACGGGCTGAGGAGGGTGACCAACCGGAACCCGAGGTCGGCGGTCGGTGAGAGTGGGGCCACGTCTGATTGGTGGGAATTTCCGGACCGTGGGACCCCGTATATATATATGTATATATATGGACCGAGACACGTTGTAAAATAATTTCTGCCGGTATCTGTGTTTTTAACACACGCTTCCTGTTGACGCGTGACTTTTCTCTTTTGCGAGACGGACCTTGTGCGTTTCGGTCTACAACATAGTGTGTGCTGTTGCTGTCACTGACTACATGGTATATTACATATAGGACTGCACATTCGCGTCACTAGGGAAAAACCTTGTGTTCTTCTGTATCCCATCTTGAGCCTTTTGATTCAGTTGGTCAGTTTTGCAGTAAAGATTCTGTCTGCTACATACAAGTCGACGCGTCTTGGCTTTGTGGGGGCCAGAACGTTCATATAAAATGTTAGAAATCTGATAGATATCCCGGTCGCTATGTCTGGGTCTGCTGTGAGGTGGAAGGTGACCCAATTAAAGCGTCAAAGTAGAGAGAAGAGGGTACTCCAGTCAATGAATGTGAGTGGACGATAGGGTACAATTGTCCGTTGGGTTGCCATACTGAAGTCGAATTGTGGTCGCTTCCTAGAAGTTGCCGCATAAATGATACCCCTACTCACGAGATACCTATGGTGAACATGAAATCCGACGTGTATCTCTGTCTGGTGGGCGTTAGGACGCGTTTGATCCGACCACTCAGTTGAAGGCATGGCATAAATTCGACCTGTTTAGCTGCAGCAGAAAATAAGATCCAAGGGATATTGGGCATGTTAACGTCACCACTTACTAGTTTATGTCCGCAAAGCACTGCTCTCAGCATTAAGTGGTCTGTAGGTGCTTCCTATAAGTAGCTCACGAGAACCAGTGGAGACCGTTAGCCACAACGTCTTCGATTTAATAAAGAAGAGACTCACCAAGCGTTACCACGGAAAATCGCCCCTTTACGTAAATAATGCATCCATCAACCCGTGAGACGATCCCCACGAAACATGTGGTAACATACGACGTCCATCTGACTCTCTGGAGAATCAGGGAGCACCATGTCTTAGTCACAAAAATGATATAGGGATTGGGTACAAAAAGAGAAGATTTAAAAGTGCGAAGCTTACTTGCCGATGATCTAGCGTTCATAAATATTGAAGTGATAGAACGCTTTGTCTGGCAAAACATTTAAACTGCTAAAGAACTTCATGGCAGACGGAACAGTGGGTTGCAAACTATCATATGGAAAGGCCTGATCCAAAGAATTTACCAACTTTCCGCTCATATTCTTCTGGGCATCGCGAAGGTTTTAATCCACTGCAGAAAGTGCTATAAGAGTGTCATTATGTTGAGATGACTTAATTGGAATTGGGGAGGGTGGCATATTTTTGGTGGATGGGATGTCAAGGGGGAACTTGTAAAGGACTAGTTTGGCAGGCAATTTGGTTAGTAACATGATCAGGCGGTGAATTACTTGCAGGGATACACATATTTGGAATTTGGTTCCTGGTATCACCCATATTTTTGGTAACAGGGTGAGTTATTACGAAGCTATTGGGTAATTGATGGGGGTTGTGAAGCCTAGAATTTCTGTAGGTTGGGTTGACAGCAGTGGGAGAACAAACTGTGCAGTTTCATCTACAAACCGTTAATTCTTAGAATGTGGTTTTTAGGACCAGGTTCGTGGCACCTGTGGAGTACTTTTGATTCACGTCCATATTGCAAATCTGAAACATTCCATAGTAAACACCGCACAGGTTATACTGTTGGTTCAGGACCTTGTTCATGTGTTTTAGGCTAGCAGTTGCTATTTACGGTTGTTCCATGTACTTGAGAGAAATCTCCATGGTAAGATGTAGATGGTTCTGATCGTCCAGCCGCGTTATTATCAAGGGGATTCAAGATGCTGCTCCCAGTAAAAAAAGCAACTTTGGATGCCTCAGGTCTGAGGCTCCCTCAAGTCAACCCCTCGGTCAACGGAGGAAGTCGTTGAGGACTAGAAGGTGTGGTTTAGCATCAACTGTTGGTCTCTCCGCAGGTATGCGAACGCTCTTGGCGTCATCAGCAATAGAAGTGGTTTGCTTTTCAGCACCTTCCTGGCCCGGCAATGCCACCTCATTTCCATTTGCAAATTACTGATTGGAAGAATTCACGGAGCAGTCCAGAGTGACTGTACAGCTAATAAGATTGCTGACTGCGTTACATAAGTTGCTTTCTTGGGAGCCACTGGTTCAGAGTGGCGTATTGTCATCAACCGCTTTTGCGGGCGTAAAATCTGTGTCACGACTGAATTGATGGTGTCTTCTGGAGAATTCGTTTGCTACAAGTTCCCCTGTGAACTTCAGCAAACATGGGTAACGCTTATGCTGCACTTTCTTGCGAATTCCTAGTCAGTGGCATTCTTGTTCTTCCATCTTAATGGCTTCGAGTAAGATTCTTCGCGGACAGCACTAGTATACTATCAGACACTTTGAACACCACAACTTCATTTGCACAGCGTAATCGCATGTTCAAGTCCGTATTTACTGTATCAACAAACCTTCCAACGGCTACAAGGTCCCTATGGCTAAAGGTGGCCTGCTGGAGGTTGAAATTTAAAGCATTTAGAATGCTAACTGTCGGATCCAGCTGGTGCAAAAGTTCGGTGAGTTTCTCTTACGTACTGTGCAGTTTTACCGTCGCAGATTCTAAATAAGTTATTTTCCTGATCTTACCTGCGATGGAAACTGAACATGATTCGGTGTTGTTCATTTCGTGCGGTGTGCTGTTTGGATTACCGTATTAACGGTCGCTTTGGTATTCTCAACAATAATAGGAGTAGATCAGGTGTTGGTCTGACGTTGAGTTTAGTCCTCCAAAGTTTTGTAGGCACAGCACGCGCTGTATTCATTGTGGAGTGCGGTGGAGATTTCTCCACTTCTCACAACGGAGCAGTTCGGTACGCCGTTCGTGAAAACTGCTGTAGAAGTCGGACAGAACTTTACAAGCTTCACCGTCTGAGCTAGTAAGCCCTTGCAGACCGGCTAGCTGGCGCACACTGGCTTCGGCTTTACGGGTTTTTGAGACAGTTATACATGCTTTTGGGATCACCGAAGAAGCGCTGGGTTAAGTGTCGCCAAAATTCTAGTCGACAGCCCATGATTGGGTTCGTGTATTGCTTTCGAATTCGTTCATAAAGGTAATGATCATCTAGATCCCCTGACATTCTAAATCGAGCACATGCTAAGCGTTTAGCTTGGACCATCTTCAACGTTCGGGACTGCAATTGCTGTTGCGGTTTTAGGCGGGTTGTAGAGTAGATTGGAGTCGATGGCAAACGCCCTACCCCATTTACTCACAGTCGTAGATATTCTAGGCAATCAGCATTCATTTAGCCAGAGTGACTAATTAAAATTCTACTACCGCTGACCATTTTCGTATACACCGGCATAGTTTAGTTCAGTCTAGTTTAGTTCACAAGACGTGGCGGCTATTAGCCTGGTAGTCAGGTTTCTTGCGCCATTACGCAGCGGGTTCCTGCACCCCTATTATGAGGATAACGTTTCAGGCTTCGTCTACCTGATACACGTAACTTACAAACACTGATTCAGGCCTGTATTTAAAGAAAAAAGGAAAGAAACGAGTGAACGAGAGACAGTGTGCGTGCAAGCTCGGTAATACAATGAAGACAACCGTACAGAGATGGTCACACGTGTATGCGCTCAGCTTCACACCACCTATTATACGCACGACTCCTCAGCTTTCTATGTTACACTTACATGTAAATGCGACATTTCTGTAACACTCTAATCGTACAATACTAAGGGAAGCAATACTATTCGCCTACACATTGAAAAAGGGGTTTGCAAACTGCATGTGCATGACAGTATACTGTCGTTGCAGATAACGATGGAGAAATGAAGTACGACGGACATCGTTAAGGTGAGCTCAATATAACTGAAACCCCCGATTACTCAGTAGAGTCGAAAGAACTCACCAGTAAGGAAGTAGTACGACGTGATTTGTTGAACAATAGAAAAGGATGTAGATTACTACAGCCCTCATCTCCCGCTGGATCACCTGGCAGTACCAGTTTTGTAGCTTTTGAAATAGAAGCGTGTTTGTCGTATTCATTTATTTGAGCCTCCAAATAGTTTCGACACCACTGATTCTTCGTTGGGGTCCAACCTCTCCATATATAGCCCTTCATTATTGAATAGTTATGTGAGCAGAAGGATGGGGTAGCGAAGTGTACACTTGTAGGTTCACTGCTCGCAGATCTACTAATTACCAGACTGGATACCACAAAACTCAACCATATTGTAACTAAGTGAAAGCTTTACAAATGCTGTTTTTGTCTCTTTCCTAACGGTTATGATCCCCACTTCATACTAAGTGAGTTCAACATAGCGCACCGGAATGCAATGCCCACTACCAAACTGAAACATCACAGCAGACCCTCATTCTCAGATGTCGCGTTACTTCGTCGACCAGTGGGAACAAATCAAAAATCCATTGGTAGAAGAAAGATATGGACGGGTCAATGCACGTATTCTCACAGTTATGTCCCATTGAATTACAGAAAAAATTTTGCACGTCTGCTGAACAGGGTGCAAAAGATCTGCACACCGGACACACCAGGAGGAGGTGAGATATATTCTAGAAACTCTCACTGGAAACGGATACCCTGAGGGGTTTATGGAAGAAAATCTTCATTATGGTAGGAAACTTGAACTAGTCCGGACAGCCCAGAAAAATGTTGGTATTCATCTGTCTACTATATGGATGTGAAGTTAACCGTGGACTAGTTAGCCGCAGACTTTCAAACGTGGTCGAGGTTGCATACTCTGCAGAGAGACTTATCGTGTCGTTCGACACGCATCAAGAAGAGTTTGCCCAAGTTCTGTTTGTCTGCCCGTATCTACTGTCTCACCTGTCGTCGTCAAGCCGGTCAGGTTGAGAGCACCAGAAGGTAGCTATCGGAGGGAAGTCCGGAACCTCTACCGAGAGGGCTTTACAGCGGTTCGTTGAAGCTCGCTTCCAGTGCAGTTTGTTCCCACTTAATAAAACCAGCCATGGAGTAAACCCGAGTCATCTACGAGGTTTGTCAAGCCAGCCCCGGAGCCGTGAGAATGCGACTGTTATCGACCACCGAAGCTATTATTGCCAGACTATACACCCCTTATCTGTGTTCCCAAATACGATCCGTACAAACTCCCCACCTCCCCTGACCAGTCATTCTACACACACTGGAAGCCAACAAGCGTACACCACTTGACATTGATGAACACGTCTCAAAACTGACAAGTATAGTATGCAGTATTAAGGGTCTAAGCTACCAAGGCCGACTAGGTTCGTTTGGCGGATTAGAGAAGACCATATTGAAGTGTACAAATCTATCCACCGCACCGGAACAAGTCCCACGGCAGTTTTGTTCGGGATGCGTCAGGACAGATTTAAGATATCATAATTTCGCAATCGAGGAAACACGATCACGATTGACTGTCCGATTTAACTTGCTCATTACCGGGTATCAACCCGTGGAAGAAATTGCTCACAAAGGCAGTTGGGGCGGCGAGTTTGGATATATTTGAAAGGGAGCTATGCAAATGTTCGAACAACTTCCTTTCTACTTTATACTAATCGATGAATATGTTTCTACTGTTTAGGGGACCAGTTTTTGTCATTTTATCTCCTAACCCTACCAGGAGACTACAACTGAACGCAATCGCATCAATAAGAAACGCAGTCTAGTCAATCTCGGGATCACACCAGTCAAGCATCTGGACACCAACAGGCACAGGTCTTCATCAAGTCCTGGATTTGAAGTCCAAAATTTGATCCCTAACACGTTCAGCAACACCTCGACCATCCCCCAGTAATCTGTGATTCGTACCACTTCCCTAATTTCAATGTGCTGTTTAGCCAGTTATAACTTTTATATATAACTTGCATTTATTTCCGTGTGATTGCTTGATGAGAATTACCGAGGACAGCTGTTTGGATGACTGACTTCATGAATTCGACAGGAATCTGAATACGATTGATATAATTTGGCATCACCCTCTGTTGGCTAGATGAAAACAAATCATTTCAACGACACAGATTTCAGTCATTTTAGTTTGCACACTAGGTACCAAGGAAAGAAGATGCAGCATATTGTGAACAATTCTTTTTATCGACCATAGCTCCAGGTTACCGTCTGCGACTAAGAGGTGTGCGAAAGGTAGGCTGTGGCCTATATTGTCCTTCGAATGTTTTATGAACTGTAACGCGCAACCGAAACCAGCGAGCGCGCACGGATTGAATTTGAGTTGTGTAACGGGGCGTGCTGTTGGGTGGGTGGGCATCGGCTGTAGATATTTTATGATTAATTGAAAATGTTGGTGGCTCCTATTTGGAAACGAACAAAGACGACGCTTTGTGCCGTATAGAAAGACATTCAATTTTCCTTAACCCTTCAGTTTAAACCCATTGAAAATGGTCAAAACGCTCGTAAAATCGTCCTTCTCCATAGCTACCAGTGTTTGCATGGCGCTCCCACGACCAAGACGGACTGGTTGGAGGACACTGCTTCAGCAATTTTCTGTTCGCAGTTGACGTCATTGCGTTCTCGTCACACTGTTTCTCTTAAAATTAATTGATTACGACGATAACAGCTGCGTTCCACTGAAATAACTTCGTTTTTCCTGAGAGACGTTTGAGGTGTAGGATTTTTGCACATGGTACTAGATTTTCCTTAGTGGAAAACATAGGGCGGTCTGTGTGTCCAAATGGACCATGTACACCAATCAGGAAAGCCGAACTCTGTGTGGCGCACAAGATGACAGAACCCTATAGGGAAACCCGAACGGATGCTGCCGCCTGAGCAATGAAAACTCTGCACCGAAGTGCACCATGTACACCAATCAGAAACGCCGAAAGCTGTCATGCGCAACCGAAATCTACCAGCGACGTGCGAGAGAAGTGCGAAGCCAGCGATGCAGATTTAATTAGGGAAATGAAGAAAGTGAGAAAGATGCAAAGATTGGTCAACACGGACTGAAAAAATGAACTTGGTCCGATTGCAAATGGTGCAAACATCGCTAATCGATTAGTGAATGGAATAGTAACGAATTGGAACATAGACTAAACAAGTGAAGTTGGTTCGATTGCGTCTATGCGGTTTCTGGTTGCAAATGGTGCAAACATTCTCTTCTCTGTTCAGATTTCGTCTGTTCATTTTGTGTGAACTTTGCGTGGGGATTAACGAGCAGGCTCCATGTGATAACCACGTGATTGTGCAATCGCCCGCCACGTCCGCTTGCAGCATTGTTTATGCAGGTGTTCCGGTAAGCCGGATGTGCCTGCCTAAATATTGTCCTGCCGGGCATGTTCACACTTCCCCCTGCCCCAAATATAGGGTGGTGGTGATTCATCCGCATCATATGCGTACGCTGCAAAGACGAATCTCAAAACTCCCCAACACGTCGGCTTGACACACTGTGTATGCAGGTGTTCGTTGGTCTCGATAATCAACACTACCCTGTCGTTTTGCGGACGCGTGATGCGGATGAATCACCACCACCCTATATTTGTTTAGTCTATGTTCCAATTCGTTACTATTCCATTCACTAGTCGATTAGCGATGTTTGCACCATTTGCAGCCAGGAACCGCATAAACGCATTAAGGGCACCCCTTTTCTAATGAACACGACGGTGACTATCTTTGTAGACTTTTATTTGCAGTTTATTGTGTAAAGTGACTGAATTTATATTCATTTACCGTTTGCATCCGTCTACGATGGTTTCTTCTCTTCGTCAACTTTCGGACTCTTTTCTTCTTCCGTTGCACCTACACGTTCATCTTCCATTTTCGTCTGGTTCCACTCGGTTTTCTCTCTGCAAATCGAAGGAAAAAACATGCGGTCTGTTGGCCAGTTTTCAAGACAAATAGGACAGTATTAATGTTTACCAGAGCTCCGTTAGCCCAGTTGTCACTCTGGTTTCACCACCGCACCATGATTATGTGGCGTTGGATTTTGCGGTAGATCTAAAATTTAACTTCGTTAGAGAACTTAATGTAACATAACCAAGATTGTTGGTTTATTCAGAACGATTCGGATCCAAAAAGTATGCTATAAGGAAACGATAGTAAAACTCATCTGCTGGTGCTCGGTTCGAAATATTGCTGGCAACGTGTGCAGTAAAGTCCTCCGTCGAAGAATGGAGTGAACACACAGTTCCAATGATACAATTGCGGACAGAATTGGCATTTGATCCAGTCGCCTATGCTCTGGTCCTCTGCCGGTGATTTCGTTTGCCCATATCCACCGCAAACATCCGTACTGACTTTCCTCGTTGGCAGAGCAGTGGGTGCTGTGCTGGTTCCCGGCTGCGTTTCATTCATGGTAGCACGTGCAACTGTGTTCGTCCTTGGACGTTTCGGTGCCCGAGACCACTGAAACAATTGTACGTCTTGGAAATCAATCGCGGTTGCCGGTGCGGGTATAGAAGCTGTAGGTTGCGATGCGATTGCAGGTAGCGTTTCTTCGTCACATGGAATGTCCGGGAGGTCCAAGGTAGCGATGGAAACATTGTTCGTGTTCACAGACGAACTTGCAATAGGGTAGAAGTACGGTGGTCATGGGGTACTCATTTTAGAACGCCGGGTCAGTGGTCTGCATAACAGCTAATGCTGCAGCGTACCTCCATCGGTTACGCGTCAGCATTGCGACCAGGAACCACTTCTTCACAGTGCCGTTGGAAGTTTTTTCGCGCACGTTCCGCAATATGTACACTCGGCACAGTAGTTGATGGACGTGGGGCATTTCCTGTGTAATGGCCCCTTGAATGGCCGCGCTGTCGTCCATGATCATTATCGTTGTCTCCATTGGTCCCACGAAGAGAAGGAATTGCAGGGGAAACATGGCGACGGCTACCGTAGTTTCATTTGCAAGCCAACCGAAGCAAACCGGTAAGTCCACACCTCTTGCATCTAAAACAACCAAAACCAACAAATTATATCGTTCCATACAACTCCTGTGAGTGGCGTCTATACCGATAACTTCGGGGTAGCGCCGACAAAATTCTATCTGCTCCTTACTCATGAACATAAAGTGTGTCAATCGATTGTCATCATCTACGTTATAGTAACACTTACCAGTTTTGTTCAGTTGGGCGTGCAAACGACCTAGGTAGCCAACCGTGTTTCGTTTAATAAACAAACGTGCTCGTAGGTTGCACATCTCCCTCGTCGTTGTCTTCTTATCGAAGTGCTCCCGGATGTATTGCGTGATGTTGAATGACACTGTGCCGTTGAGCAGCCACGGTCGAATTTATCTGATTCCTTCTTCGGTGAGGCGACGCCTTGAGGCTTCGTATTCTGCAGCAACCACGTCGCACGAAGGGTTGTGCAACATGACGAATTTCGTTACCAGAAATTCACCCTGCACGTTCCGGTTCACGTTGAAATAGGCCGAGCATCCCGTTTGAGCTCTGGCCCTCTCTCGTACACCGGTGGATGAACGCAATGCATGAGCCTTACGTACGCATGCGTACACCCGTCTCTTATGATCACCGAAAGCGGGTTCGGTGGATCGGATGCGGTGCGAGGAACCCGATTGGACTTCGAAACGTAGGACCTCCGCGCCAACTGCAGCCAAGTTTTTGAACTGTCGTGGAGACCAGACATTCCCAAAATGTTCCTGAAATAGGACTGATAAATCAACAACAATTGCGCCCATGCTTTCATTTCGGGAGAAGTCGTCCTTCCGACGTGTACTGGATATTTATTGCAGGTGTAAACCAATGAAGACCAGCAAATCGAGGAGACACCCGATTCGCTCACAGGGTACACAGGGTTGACAAGATGGGGCATAGAGTAAACCATGTCAGAGGGAGGGGGCACGCGCGGTGGAGGCAGCAAGCCATGTTTTTGTGAGGGACACTGACATTTGAGATCTTGTTCGAAATTTTGAAGATTAATCTTCCTAGGAAATGCTCACGAAATGTTCCAGTAAGGTCGATGAGGTTCGATATATATTTCTCTAAACATGATTATGGCATTTTGGCCAACGCTTCGGTCTGTGAGCATCTGCTTAATCGGACTGACTAATAAAAAGTCTACTGCCGATAGCCCACTTTCCGTGCCTGTTGTGATTAAAGTGCCGTTTTAGTGCGTTTGTGTAGGTCGTGCGCATGGCCTACTGGGCCTTCGGCTCATGCTAGTTCATACTGTTTCTCATTTCAGAACTGTTGTTCAAACCCTTACTTCGGAGTAACGCTGTTCCCCGGTGCGTCCGCGTTGCCCGAAGGTTGGTCCGCGAAGTCATGGGCATTCAAAGTAGGAAAGTGCGTTGGCGGCTGTAGAGTGTTTATAGGCAGATATGGATGCGGCGATTGTTAATTGGCTGGTTCGTGGTATAAATTCGGGCGTTGGTGCGTTCGACGGCTGATAACCGGTTTTCGCGCAAGATGTCTGAACTGGTGGACCTCAGTGAAGTGCTTCAAGTATACTTCCCGGATGGTTTCCGTTATGACACGTTCATGGAATTTCGCGGGAAGTTGCTAAAGTTTTAGTTGGAGACGGGAACGAGTTACGTTATTAGAAATTTTGTAACACTTGCACGGTACTCCCGGAATGTAGAGTAAAAAATTCCGGAATGCGCAGTGTACGAGCAGTGCCACTTGCATTTTGTGCACTGTACCAGGAAGAGCAGGCGGACGGATAGCGTGAATCACAGGTGAGTATTTCGTTTTCTGCATGTTTATATATATGGTGTTACAGGTTTCGGGATTTCCAGTGTCCGTCGGTTATTCACGTATCGTACAAGGAGGGAGCTTTGCGTATATCACCCAGTTACTTGGTTCACAATCACAGGACAATGTCGGTCGACCCGGGAGTATATTCCGACAACCGTAGGCTAGAAAGTTTGGCGGAGGATGCTGTATGTGGGTTGTTGGATATTTTCCACAGAACCCATGAAGTTATTGATTGCGTTAGGCGTGAGTATGATATAGTGATGAATCCTTGTGACGTAAGATCATTAAGACGACGGAAGCGATTACGTGAACACCCGGATTGCGATTTAGAGAGCACACGTAAAATGCTACAACCTGTAGGACCTGTGTATTTGAAAACGGACGATGAGAGTAACCTGTTGGCTTTGTTGTTTACGATTGAAAGACTTCAAGAACTATACGTAAATTATGGAAGTGTTATCATGGCAGATTCCACAGCTGAGTGCAACAACGGGGCTTACCATTTATGGCACGTTGTTGTTACGGAGTGTAATGGTAAATGTATGAGCGTTTCTTTATAGTTTTTTCCTTAATGAATGTTTGCTATGTTATAAGATCATGTTGGACAGCTTCAAGCAGCTGATGCCAACAAGGGATGTGAAGACGATCGTGGTAGATAGACACCCGGCACAGCTGAAATGTTTAGAAGAATATTTTCCTAACGTTAAGATTCTGTTTTTTTCATTTCATATGAAACAGAATATGGTTGACAGATGTAGGCAACTGGAAGGGGATATCTTCACATGAGAGAAACTTTCTCGCTGAAGAAATGAGTGATCTGTTGCACTGTAAATCCGAAGATGAATTTAAGGGACAGTTAACAGCATTTGCAGTCGCAATAGGGAGCTTGGTGGATATTTGCAAACTTGCCTGCTTTCTGTGAAAGAGCACTGGGCCATGTATGCACGACGTGGCATTGTGTACCACGGGAATGGGACTAATAACAGGGTGGAGGTGGCTAATAGGTATATCAATGGTAATCTGTCATCTCGGTCAACGTTATGCGACTGCGTAAGGGAGATAATGAATCGGAACGAGTACTTAAAAATGGAATTTTGACGGATTGTTACGATGCCGCTAGTGAAGGGTGGACGTTCCGCATGTGGAACGGGCAGCGTAACTGCATTGGAACAACTTTCTCCGTATGTACTAAGGGTAGCCGGGGGTAACTGGAAGAGGGCTGTTTGCGTGTCGGACATGCAACCGGGCAAATTAATGTTTGCTGATAAACACGTCGTCAGCGTTGACGGTATTGGGTCCTGTACGTGTTCGCTCTTCATCAATTAGGAATTGTCATGCAGGTACCTTCTGTGGTGTTGTAATAATGACCTTATTGATGCAAGCAATATGTTGAGAAACAGTAGGTGATTACTACCGGAATATTCTCGAAGCTGCGCAGTTAGCGGTGCACGCTCGGGATGTTTAATTAAGAGAAAGGTTAAAAGTAAGGCAAGCAAACTGATGAAGACTAGGAACCTTACCTCGAACATTTGTCAGGTAGTTAGCAGCATGCCGGGTGAGAGTTATGAGTGAACTGTGAGAGCGTTGAAGCAGTTTTTGGATTTAGCTACATCAGGCGAAAAAGTGTTCGTAGGGTCGTTTGCAAGCTTTGACCCCGAGGTTGAAAGGCAAAGATCCTCTCAGCCAGAGGTGTCGAAGCCACCAACATTCAAATCTCAATCGAGACAACGAAAGCAATCTATGCGGAGAAGGTCCCCGACAGTTGGATTTGGAAACCAGCCTGCAATGTTGGACGACACGGAGTTCGCTAAGAGTGCCAGGTGACGCTACATCAGCAGCAACTCCTCGTCCAAGTATGCCACAAAAAAGAGTAAGGGTGGCGTTCGTAGAAAGCACCTTCCTCCCATGAACTACCAACATTGTTCGGGATGTGACTGAGAGGATTTGGCGGATGAGGACTTAACCGATTGGATCCAGTGTGATAACTGTTGTCGTTGGTGGCATCAGCGTTGTGCCGGACACCCAAATGTTGCCAACGCTTTCAAATGTCGCCTCTGTTAATCAGTTACACTTTTCCAGTTTCATCGCTTGCACCGCTTGCTTTCAATTGTAAACTCACCATGTCATCAATATGCGCACTGCTTGCTTGCGTTAACCATTTAATGTCATGCATTTTAACCTACCTCATTTGTTTATTCCGGTTTTCCCCGCTCATACCGTTTTGCCGAACTCATCTTTTCCGTTGTTACGTTGCAGGATGGGCGGGGCTGTTGCAAAACCAAACCGCTCCTCAAAGCGGTACAGAAGTAGCAACCATCTACGGGACGGGCTAACGGGGCTTTGGTGCGCAACCAAATGACCTTTGTATGGTGAAAAATTACACAATACACTTGTCATAATTACGTATCTCCGCCTTTTACAATGAAATAGGCTTGGGTGCACTTGGTGAAATCGAAACGATTGCGGTTGCTCGAGATGCACTACCACCATGCGAGGATACCGCGATTGTAGAAGTAGCTTGTTGATTTTGTCAAGGTTTGTTGCGTTATTTTGAGACTGCTGAGGTTTGCTTGATGTTGAAAGGTGGCCCTACGCTTTGCTCTCTTCCCCAAATTAGATACATTACTCATCATTGTTCTTACACAACCTACTTTGACCGCTTCCCTTACCCCTATTTATTCCAAGCCTTGTAAACTTACAAATACCGAAATTAGACATTTTTCTTCCATATTTTTTCTTGAGTAACATATGATTCCCGTCATTTCTCGATGCATGAACAGCCGTTTTGCTCTGACCAAACCAATGACCCTTTGTTTGGGTGAGCTCAACCCGGTTAATCGTCCACCATTGTTGATCAGTGCCTGGTTGTCAATTTGTTGTACGGACACTTTCTTTCGTTGATTTCTGAGGATTTTCACATTCAGAGTGGGGGACAATTTTCTTGTACATTGAGCCAATTAGCACCGTATCAAATCCAGTTAATACGAGCGCCTTCTCGTTAACCGTTTCGAGGATAGATTATCTCTGTCGTTGAATATTGAGAGGCATTTACTGGATCAACAGATTACGCTTAACTCAGTGTGGACTTGAATCGTTAGCGAACGATTCAATAACCTTCGATGTCGAAGGTAGGTTACTCCGTACGGATGCAATTCACAGCAAACGTACATTTGTCGTTGATAAAATGTAAGCATGTGTGATGCAGTGTTCACACGTACCACTCGCGATCGTTATATTACCATGAGTTCACGTTCACCGTAGGGTTATTTTATATGGCTCCGTCTGGTCCTTACAACGAGAGCTTACACTACGTGGTCAATAACAATTTCATAGCGTTCAGTGCGTCTACTCAGGAATCACGCGTATTGTTCTGGACGGTTAGCAGTCAACTACCATTTCAATAGGTGCTGTCTGCAACGATGCGTAAGGTGTTGTTCGGGGACAACAAATGTAGCCAGCATTATGCTGTTCCGTAAGAATTACAAACGCACGATTTTTCCACCGTGTGTGTGCAGTTTGGGTTGCACAAAGAAAACAAGAGATTATTGCCGGTCGGTTGGTTGAATATCATGATGAAGCTGTCTGATTATGAGTGATTTCTGGCAGAGAATGAAAAAGTTCATATGCATGCATTTATAACATACTGCGCCGTTGGATATCGCAACTTAGGAGAAAGCAGAGTGTGCGAAAGAGGATGGGAAGCAACGTATACACTTGAGGTCGATGGCAATGCTGGACTCCCTCCGTTCTTCCCAGTCGTTCCGTTAACCCCCCTTTCGGGCTGCGGGCGCGACATCAATTGTTTTGGTTTGTACGTGACCAGTTAACGGCGGAGTGGTGTCTTGGCAGCAGCCATTGAAAACAACACCGACAGATGAAAAGACTTACTGATTATACCACTATTCGTTGAGGCTGGTGGGCTTAGACTGATGCCTATTCCGACACTCGTAGCTCTACATTACGTTTCGTACGTCAATTTTTCCCCCAAATCAACCGCAAACGCTCAGTGCCTTACATAATGTCCACTGACTCCAAGCGCCACCAGATCAGACACGAGTCACTGTCGATGGGGACAGTCAGTATGCCATGTGAAACGCTTAGCTGTCACCATTTCGGATTAAGAGAAACGAGGGAAAACGAAAAAAAGATACCATGTAGCAACATTAGTTCAATGCGTAGCGATTTGGTATGACACGCGAAATGATTAACGGTAGTCGTATGCAACTTTCAATGCACAGGATGGAAATATGAACACACAATGATCATTGTCTCGATGTCCACACCGAGAACATTTGATTTCAATTCCACCCAACTCACACGACGGAACGTAACCATTATCTAGAGGACCGGACCAATGCCAACCGAATTGAGAACAGTACAGGAGGCATCATTACGCCTACCTGTAATGCTCCATTGTTTGTCTCAATGGTCTAAAAGCAAGAAATACCTCCCTCGTGACTTACCATCAGAGAATGCACTACGAACTTCCACAGGACTCCTTCAATACGCCGGACACAACAGTAGGAGAAATACACAATCAAAACAGAACATTCATTTATACTCTGACTATGTACCATTCGCAAACAGCTCTCCAAAGCAAAATAACGCACACAGACAAATGAACCGGAAATTCCAAGCCCCAAATTTAAACACCCCCTTCAATGACGGTGTAAACCAGCGTCCATCTGGAACGCAAGCTGACTCCAGATTCACGCATATGGCCAAGCCTTACACGGGCAAACAAACCACGATATGAATCCAAACAAATCGCAGATAATACCGGTAGATCACACATTGCATACATCATCCAGCACGCCTCCGGTCCGCACATATATGAACAAAAAGGTCATATTCCACATTCCACCATGCTGAGCGTTCACACAAAACGTATGTCAACTTGGAGGGAGACCATCACACACACCAATCTAAAGCCAATTTTTAAATGAGCGTCAACAAATTTTCCGACCAATCACGTGCATTTTTACAGCCGATGCTTACCTACCTTCCAGTGACGAACGCGGGAAATTGCGAGCTGATTACCTAGCACGAGCTGCTCGCTTACTCGTTACTTTTGTTGATCTGCAGTCTCGAAAAAGCGTATCTCAGCCGGCTCACTCAGAGTCGGCGGTAACCGCGCTGATGCACCCGGCGTCCCTCGGACAATTCAGTTCATTACTGACTCCAGCGGCCTGCACTCATTCAGAATAAATTCTGCCAAATGTACTTATACAAACGCCAAGTCTGATCAGTGTACCAAGATGAACTCCAGGCGGTTTGCCTCGTGAATGACTCCTTCATTGTCAGAATTGCTGAGCTTGATATAGCAGGTATGCTGCTCTTTCGGGATGACAGTAATAGGCAGAGGAGGTGGTGTTGTTCTTTAAGTCTACAACTTCCTCCGGGCTACTCCCCTGTCCCTCCCAATACTCACTACCATTCCTGAATCTTGCTGGCGCTACATTGCACTATTCAGCTCTGACAGATTGTTAACTGGCATAATCTACCGGCTTCCATGCTGTTGTTCTGACCACGACAAAGCAATCCTGTCCGGACTGAACTGCATACCCTCCCTAGAATACTCACGTGCCCTAATAATGGGCGACTTCAACCAACCACAAATTTACTTCCAGTCCTATTTGTACAAAGGCCCCATTGATGCCTGCAGCATTTCTAGCCGCAGTTGCAGTTGCAGGCCTTACGAAACATCTGGCTGATTGTACAAAATGGTACGAGAACTATGCTCCCTCCTGTCTAGATTGCATCTTCACTACCGAGGAACTAATGACAGACAACTTAACAGTGGACGCCCCACTCGGCTTAAGCGATCAAGTTTGAATAAATTTCGACTTCATTTCCAATGCTGAACTTACTTTGAAAACAAACGTTTCGAAAAGGAACTTCGAAAGAATTAGGGTAGGTGCACTCAATACATACTGAGCTAATGTCTCGTGGGATTAATTTAAATCATCTGTTGAGGGAACGTGTGACCATTATATCAATACCATTCGCGAAGCCATAGGTTGCACAACTCCATTCTACTCTACAACCCGCCTAAAACCGCAACAGCAATTGCAGTCCCGAACGTTGAAGATGGTCCAAGCTAAACGCTTAGCATGTGCTCGATTTAGAATGTCAGGGGATCTAGATGATCATTACCTTTATGAACGAATTCGAAAGCAATACACGAACCCAATCATGGGCTGTCGACTAGAATTTTGGCGACACTTAACCCAGCGCTTCTTCGGTGATCCCAAAAGCATGTATAACTGTCTCAAAAACCCGTAAAGCCGAAGCCAGTGTGCGCCAGCTAGCCGGTCTGCAAGGGCTTACTAGCTCAGACGGTGAAGCTTGTAAAGTTCTGTCCGACTTCTACAGCAGTTTTCACGAACGGCGTACCGAACTGCTCCGTTGTGAGAAGTGGAGAAATCTCCACCGCACTCCACAATGAATACAGCGCGTGATCTACTCTACAACCCGCCTAAAACCGCAACAGCAATTGCAGTCCCGAACGTTGAAGATGGTCCAAGCTAAACGCTTAGCATGTGCTCGATTTAGAATGTCAGGGGATCTAGATGATCATTACCTTTATGAACGAATTCGAAAGCAATACACGAACCCAATCATGGGCTGTCGACTAGAATTTTGGCGACACTTAACCCAGCGCTTCTTCGGTGATCCCAAAAGCATGTATAACTGTCTCAAAAACCCGTAAAGCCGAAGCCAGTGTGCGCCAGCTAGCCGGTCTGCAAGGGCTTACTAGCTCAGACGGTGAAGCTTGTAAAGTTCTGTCCGACTTCTACAGCAGTTTTCACGAACGGCGTACCGAACTGCTCCGTTGTGAGAAGTGGAGAAATCTCCACCGCACTCCACAATGAATACAGCGCGTGTTGTGCTTACAAAACTTCGGAGGATTGAACTCATCTTCCGGACAAGTCTGTATATCCCCTCTAGTCCTTGCTCATTAGGCTACACAATTATCCGTTTCACCAAGCATTCTGGTTATACAGTCAACTCTTGTAGGAACGATGCACAAAAGCTGGAAACCGACGAATATCACTTCCATCTTCAAATATCGCCCGATTGCCCCGTATGTACAGGGTCCTTGAGGCGCTAGTCCACGATTCATTATCAAGACGTTTTGTAACACTGGCCTTCTTTTGCAGCGAGCAACAAGGTTTCCTCAACGGCCACTCATGTACTACTTATTTGCTGGTAACTGTAGAACACTGAATCATTACTGCTGAAAGAGAAGAGGGGGTTGATGCTGTTCGTCTTGACTCTGCCGAGGCTTTTGATCGAGTGAATCATTCTGTCCTAAACAGAAACTCCATCACACAAGCTCTACCACTGTGGTGTCAAGGGTAACTTTCTCCACTAGCTTGAATCTTCTCTCAAACCGTTCCTATCGTATACAGGTGGGTTCCTCAATTTCCTCTGCCAAACTCAACCCCAGCGGAGTCCCACAGGTCTCCATCCTGAGGCTACTACTTTCCTCTATCTCCATCAATGATCTACCAGCTGAAGTATCATTTCGACTGATACTGTTTGCCTATGATATTAAAATCTGGGATATCGTGCACAGTGGCTCTGGCGCGAGCGCCTTACAGGCTGATATTAATGCTTTTTACAAATGGTCTAAATCAGAGTCCACCGAGTTCAACACCAGCAAGTGCAAAGTTATACATATCAGACATAAACACAGTTTTTATTACTCCCTCGGCGGAGTACCGCTTCAAGTCACGGACAAAGAAAAGGACCTTGGCACTGTTGTGACGCACAACCTCTCGAGTTCTCGCGGTACGGACGCGCCCGTCAAGAATCCTGATAACGCTTTATCTCTTCTGAAGTGTACGTCTAGAAGGTTCGAGCGATCATGTTTCAACAACTTGAACGACAGCTTTATTTGTCCATACATCGAGCAAGAGACCCTTATTTCTCATTTTAGCCCCCCGATACAATCAAGAAAAGTTGTGACGTGTAGCTATCCCTTTGGTACAGAGACTCATCGCCTGGAGAAACGGAACTATCAAAAGCTATCACTTTCTACTTCCGTCCATCACCCATTGAACTCTTTCAAACTCTTGTAAGCCCTAGAATGTATATATATATGTATATACTGCTCAAAGTTTGCCTAGCGAATGGAATGGATTGAGAGAAATCCGTTATTCGGTTACTCTTCGTCCAGAATACTGGACCATTACTCTGTGCATCTCATTTAGGTTTAGACCTAGAGATCACGAACAAACATGTTCTTGAAATAGAAACACGTGCTTTTGCCTCATTGGTCCTTTGCTGGGCCGGAAATGTAATACTTGCATAATACCTCCTCCTCAAGGTATTCCAATATGAACTAGTGGCACGAGATGTGGTTTCATAACAGCCTCGACCTCAGCTTGACAATCAGATTGTTGTCTTCCTGTTCTGATGACAGTATGTGAGGCGTATTGGGTGTTAAAACAGCCAACAGCAGTGGAGTAACTAGGGAGGCTGCACCGTTATGTTGTTTTACAATGGACTAATAGAAGGAAAGATTGTACAGGGATGGGAATGAGAAATGAGAGGAGAGAGAGAAAATACTTATACTTCTGGCGCTGAAACGCACTGTATCGGCGATTGTGAGAAGCCTCTTGTTGCGGGTGGTTTGGGGAGCACAGGATTTTGTATGTTATTATATGGTCGCTTCTCAAACACCTCTAGGCTGGGGAAGTTAGTTCCAGTTTTCGTCAGACGGTCCTCATTGCAACTAATAGGTCCGATAGAAATGACCGAGAGAGTGAAAAGACAACGCCGGCTTTAATCAACCAGAAAATGTGGCATATGGTCTGTAATGTAACGAACGGAAGGGTCGATTAGAATAATAATATATGTGAGGGACTCAGTTGGATAGGGAAGAGGAGGACACGATGTAGGAACAAAATATGACATTCTCCCCCGCCATTATAAAAACTATTTAACGTCAACGTGGATTACTAGGGGTTAAATGCTCAACGTTTGTAGTGGGTTATCTTAGAACAACTATAATAGCGAAATTGTGAGGCAAGGTTGGGCCTCGCGATTTCGAGGTGAATAAGGCCTAAACCTTTGTTGCTGGGAGATAAGACCTTCAACGCTTGTTTCTAGTATATTAGTAGTTTCTATCGTGTCTGCGATGATGGAGGGTGTGTCGACAATAGAAGGATTTGGAATGGGGTCTAACAAAATGGTTTGTGGTGGTTCAGATGTGTTTCTGAAAGGAG
>QNGE01005356.1:0-38338 GCA_008508345.1 Paragonimus westermani
GACCAAATCAAAGCTTTTTGTTGCTGCTGTCGATTATGTGAATATCAGTAATTACAAAACTTCCGTAACTGATAATCCCCTGTCACTAAAATAGCGTCGGAAGATCATGTTGGATATTTAGTTTGGTCGAGAATCAACAAAGTGGTATCTCCAACATTGTTCGACATTACCAGTAGAAGGATAAGGTACGAATGAGCTCACGTGTAAACTCGCCGGTTATTGATCCGTCCACAATGAAGTTACAAACCACTGAACTCCATCATATCGACACTAACCAGAAGTTTTACAAACTTTGCACGCAGCAGAGCTTTGTCTGATTCCAAACAGCAATCACACCAAACCTGTGGAAGCCCACCCGAAGTGGTTGAAACGTTGATTAAAACAATCTGCTCTTAACGTTCCGTTATTCTCAATCCATTTACTTGTGATGCCAAGTCTAACTAGCTGGCCATAGAAGGGCACATCTCAACGTAAAGATCACCTTGAACGAGGACATGACAACAGGATGTCGTTTCTGAAATGAACTTGTCTTCGTAAACCGGGTGGTTAGTCCAAACTTGAGCTGATCAACACAGTTTCACCTCACTAAAACCCATAGTGGATTTGCCGCGTTGTCTGGTAGACAGTGAAACACGTGTGCAGGCTTGTTAATACACACGAACTTTCCTAACCGGTGGCTAGGCTTATCACGTCAATCAACACATGTCCGAGACTGATAGCTCATCCTCAGCATAGTTGTGCCAAGTTCCTCCTATCAACTTGTATCAACCCACCTACCTGTTGCTGTCAAGCTAATGACGTTTGGTGAATCACATGGGTCTGTCGGAAAGCATGTGCCAACACCTTCCCAACTGGATCGTGTCAGACTGAGAAGTCACAATCGGGTCCACCGTGGGCATCACTGGCCATCGAATTGAACAGTATGAACCATTCCGAAAAATCAGTATCCTCCACTCCAATTGGCGCACTCGAAATAGGTAGGAGTGTGAAGGTTATCAACGCCTGAGGCAAACATAATCAGGCTCTGTGATCCGTGCCCGTATTCGCATAAGCAGTTCATGCAAACCCTGAATCTTTCCCGAACATCTGACCCATAACCATTTGAAACTAGACCGTGCGTGCACGATTTGACGCTGCCATCCACAGCTGACCTGTATGTTGCTTCACGTTCACGAACACACGCACACAAATTCCACTGACACTCCCTGCTTGATTGTGAACTGCCAATTTTGTGAGGCATCTACTGGCCCACTAAACCTGTTTTACGGTTCCATATATGAAGCACGCATATTTCACGTACCAGTAAAAGCTTGAATACGATCAGTTGACGGCACTACTGACCAATCGATATGTACTCGCCTCCGTTGCTTTGAATAGAACGAACTCAATCCACTTCTCATCAAACTACGTCTGATTGATGTTTTGTGTAAATAAAAATGGGTTCCTCAGAGTTTACGTGAAAATTCGATATACATGCAATTTAGAATGATCACGTTCACCGTTTCCCCCAACGTGTTTCAGCGCTGCCTTAAATATTTTGGTACCTACCATGCAAAGTTCCCTTGTCAATTGTAAGTACGCACCAGTGTCCCCAACTTCGCGCTGGATACTCCTTGGCGGTGTATGGTTGTTGCATATAGACGGTGGTTTGAAGCAGCTTCTACTAGGATAAATGTGAGATATGATGAATTAGTGGACTGTGAACACACATTAACATGTGTATTCAGTTTACTGACTGGATAGTAATGCTGTTGTTTTAACAGTGTTTTTATACAGTACTGTTTGATTTCTGGGTGGTTCTAGATGTGGGGCTTGAAACATGAGGTGATTTTGCGGCTATGTATATTGTCACACTGCAGCTCGTAGTAAACAATAGCGACAAATTTTCACAAATTCTCCAATTAAACAACGTGACTAACCGCTTAGTTCATCCAGGTCCGAATGTCGGATGAGTGGGTGGAATTAAAGTTAGAATGTTTTACATTCAAAAACAAAACGGGCCAGCCTGAATGTATGTTTGGCCCAGCGATACCGGAAGCAATTCGAGTTAAAGTGAATTGGTGAGCCCTCAATTTGTGCATACACACCGTTTTGCCGAAAAAACACTGACCTCGTTTCGACACAAACGTCTCGTAGTGTACAACAAGATAGCTTTCGCTGATTCCACCCATAGATTATATAAATTGGCAACCACAAACGAATTGTGTAAGCGTGATAGTATTTGTGTCCGGGAGCAACATGAACAAGGTGCGTGTCCTTCAAACGAATTTCACATGAGTTCGCTGGTTGTAGTTGGTTGTGTTTCTCGGTATTGTGGCCGCCGTCCTCATCTTTCCAACAACCGCACTGTTCATCGAGGATTGTGTACGTGATTGTCGCTACGATTTCGTGGGATGCATTGATGAGTGTCGAATCGGTCGGACGATAAGAGTGGAGTGTTTGGAGAGTTGCCGAATGTCTCTGTCCGACTGTCTCAGTGGAAGATGTCGTGAAGAATAGAACGTGCCTCATCGCGTACCGCTGTTGTGTGAAAATTTTTGTTGATTATTTCGTGTTCGAATTCGCCAAATAAACTTCAAACCATCATCGAATACATAAGTCGTCTCACTGTCTGCGTTATGGCATATGTGCGAAAGTCTGTCTGGCATCACTTGCCTACTTACTATTGATAGCTTCTCGCGTTGGAAACTTTTATGATACAAGAGCTTTTCTTCAGTTTATGTGCAGCGAATCATTCATCGACGTGAAGAGCCAGTACCTTATGTATCAATCCCTAATAAATTAACCAAAACCAAATTCATCATAAGGTCAACCACTTGATCACCATTCGTTTAGTCCTTTAGTTTGCCAGATGAGCCCTTCTCCTACTAAGAATAAAACAGACAGGATGGGTTTCAAATTATGGAAGACGAAGAATTGGATGGTAAGGCTACTTACATAAAAATATTCTGCCACCGCCGAGGAACAGTGAATTATGCATTAAGGACGGACACGGTCTCAGTGGTAATCCTAACGATAACTCTAAACACCTCCCCAGTGATGCTTCCGCTTCCGTCTATCTTCTCTGGTGTCCATTTATACTAGATATTATCTGGATGCGTCGGCCATCAAGAGTGGTCTAGTTCAGCTGAAACCCAGTCACCAGGCCAGCCTCTATCACCCTTAGTGATAATCGGTTCCAGTCATTTTTAACTCCGGTAAGGAAGGTCCCGTCTCATTAATTTTTCACCCCAAAATTGAGTTAGCTTTAGAGGATGAGCGGAATTCTCATAATTTTGTTCCACAATGGAAAGGAAAGTAAATTTACTAGCCGGAACATCATCTTATTAGTTGCACCGCCCTATTGTGAACAATCTGGGAGACATAGTTTTTCACTAAAATCTCCTTCTCTGATTGCACTTCACGGCCAGGTGAACCGGCTTTCTTCACGCTCTTGCACCTTCAGGTACCTTAGTACAGACGGACTGGAGAACTAACCTCCTCCGAACAGATGTTGTCGAACGTACATCTTAATCTGCGGCACTTATAAATCAGCTTACACACTTGCATTCACAATTGTTAGCTACATCGACGCTCCATCATCCATCCGCTTGACCTTCAAACACAGCCCTCCGGCCTTGAAATCAGCTCTAACTCGGACGGATGAGCCTCTAATTACTCGCTTTCTGTTGAGCCCCGTACGATCCACCTGGATTTCTAACCACTTCCGGCGGTTTTCCACATTTCTGTCAATAGATGTTTGTGCTTAGCCTGTTCGACGGAAAATTCCCACTCACTGAATCATCTCAGCTTACTACCGAGTATCAGCTGTAGAGCTTTAATGAAATGTCATTTTTCGTCATCGAGTCTTCCGCCATCGCTTGATACGGACTGCATGTGGAACTCCTCAAGTGATTCAGGGGCACCAGAAACGGTCACGGTCCCAGAACCAATTTTTACCTTATCATCTCACCATGCTATGATTACCGTGTTCAGTTAACATTCGCGTTCGTCTTTATTGTCAGTCATTGTTAGTGATATTGCCGCGTGTAGGGTTCTATTTCTGGATTGATTGTCGATGTACTGTTCTATTCAGAAAACAATTGGCATTGTCAGTTCTGTTGATTTTCTGCGTCTTTCTCCTCATTATTAGCTCGTACTCTAGGCAAAATTGAAGCACGAGAAGCTTTTGGCTACTAACGCAACAAAGCGGATTATTCAGCCACTGGGCGACACGTCCTGTGAACTAAACTGTTCACCCATCAAGATCGTGACCGTCTGTTCTGTCAAGTGTCAGTCGCATTTGATACTAACCGACCGTATCCCAACTGTTCGCGTTAGTCCACTTGCCGCTTCGAAATAGCTAGGACGGATGCTGGTCAGTGGAATGCGTATTACATCGTCTGTTTGAGGCCTCATTTTTCGATCCATTCGCTCAGTTCACTGTGGAAGTATTCTAATGTGAGGTGGACCAGGTCTCACTAGCGTTACGTTGGGGTAGCTCACCGTGGATTAACTACGGTTTATGGTCACATGTGGGTTAGTTTCTGATAGCATACATTGTGTTACTATGGTGTGGTTTACTCCGATCTTGACAATGATGCATTCCCGCTGACCGTTTCACACTGTCTTCTCAATGCACCACGTACAGATCATTGGGCAGTGGTTTGGTTGTAAGAGGATTGAGTTGGATGAGTTCATGGATCGGAGGCCAACTAATGATTTGTGGAACCATACGGCCACACAACGTTCTCAGTTCGAGTAAACTCGCATGTGAGATCGGTGACTGATTCGAGTGACAGTATGGCGTGGCATCAGATTTCGTAATACCGAGCTTCGGAATGTGCAACGCGTTGGGACAAACAGTCTACAAACTGAGTAGTGTCAACGAGTAAGGATTCGAGATTTCGGTACCAATCGTATTTTCCCATTGTACTGTTGTCTGTTCTCGATAAAACTAACTCGTGAAGGCTCATTACAAATGAGATTGGTTTTGTGCCACAACCTGCGCTTTCGATTTCACTCTGATGGGTGATGAATATGGTGTTGTTCTCCAGTGTATCAATTTGAATGATGTAAGTAGTCATTTCGTTAGTGGGTGCACATTTACGATGGTGTACATCTTACGTTTTATGTGCCTCACATCTGCTCGCGCTAACGGAGTTATTGTAGTTGTCGTTCTACAATATTACAAATTTATTGACTAGCCACATTCGCAAGAATTGTCGGAAAATCCAGATCGATTACGCATAGCGGACGAGGTCGAACTAAATCCACGCGTAGCGAGTTAGTAGTACTCAACATTGCTACTGGCATTAAACTGCTGCATATAGGGCGCTGCGGACTCAGTCTGTTCCCCAAATGAGACTTCGCAGCGTATGACTAGCGATAACTTTGTCATAGACAAAATCACGCGTGAGCACTAAATGAAGCCTGACGCACGCTAGAACTCTGCAAACCTCCAAGTCCCATGTTCGAAATACAAATTCACCTCGCAATAATTAAGACTGAATTATCACGTGCAAACATTCAGCCAAATTGGTTTATGTATTATGCTTAAACTTACCGAACGCCTCATTCGGTGACGCGGTGGTCATCGTGTTAACATTGACGGACGACCCCACTGTTAGGACTAGGCTGCACTCTGGATTCAAAGAAATCAATAAGAACGTTGTGTGATATTTTGATTGGTGGTTGGTGGTGCAAGATGTTGTTTTGAAGTTCGCGCTGTCAGTTGCCTTAACATTGGTGGCAGAATCGAGAGTTACGCGCAGTATTATCGTTTGCTAAGAACTTTGATGCAACAGCTGAGGTTCAGCATGAAAGCCAGCTTGAGATTTATACTTCGCCATCAATACGCCTAAGTAAGGAAACGTGAAAATGAACAGAAGCGATCTGACAGTTTAATCGGAAGAAAACCATTACCATCAGTCTAGTTACGAGTTGCTTAGAATTTAATAGGATTCCTGGATCTCTCCTGAATAAGCATGCCTCAGATGGTCTATATAAAACGTTCACCTTGAGGTTCCTTGCAGGATAGTGCGAATACTATTTCTCGGTTAACATTTGTACGCAGGATGTATTGAACTGTCCACTCAACTCAAATTACGAGTGAAAACGCTTATTTATCTTGAGTACTCTTCGTGAGTACCCATTACGCGAAGCAAACACATGCCACCTGTGCTGTTTAATATTAATTTATAATAGCTAAGGTTGACTGTGCCAGACGGAACGTAGTATACGAGCGGGCGTAGCGGTTGGTCATAAGGATACCAGTGGATTGAAATTTCCAAGTCTGTCCATGGAGCTGCATGAATCTGTTAAGTAAACTTACTTGCAAGCTGCCTGTCCATCAGTTTCCTTCTGATTACTATAAAAACCATCAATTCCCAGCTGTACAAGAGAAGCATGATGGTCGTGACAGCCCAACAGTTCACTGATTTAGTATCAAAAGAAAGATGAGATCAGGTCTTGGTGACGCATTCACATTGGACTGATAGCGTTCGAACACGGTGTGTTGTATTTGAGTGTTATTTCTCATGATTATGAATCTAACAACGAAATACTAAACACTGGCTGCCAAGTTAGACGGTGCCCTTTTTATTTACGACGGATCAAGTGAAAGATGTCAAGACGGCTTCTCGAGATGGAAACAACAGTACACTGAACTGGTTGGTCAAATCTAGTTTAGAAATAGCAGGTGAGTTTGATATAATTCGATGTGCTCTTGAAGATCTGTTTGTCTTTAACCTTTGTATGAATAAGAAAGCCATGGTTAGAAACAAAACAAACCATGTGAATCCGATTTATCTGGAACGATGAGAGGTACCAACTTCTAGCTTAGTCTGGAACCAGCTTCAATAATCAGTACGTAATCGGAACAGAGAGGCAAGAACACGGAAAACACTACTTTGTTCCCACTCATCAGATGTGGTTAGCCGATGAACTTGAGGAACGTCCTACTAATTTTCACAAGAATGTTTATCTTTTGCCACATATTTATATTCTTACAAAATAACACGAGTATGCATTTTAAATAGAAAATGCTGCGGGTTCATCACGGGGTTAGCTTACGAACAGATTTACAGGGTTCTATACGTAACATTTTCAAACCAAACTAGCCGATTAAAAAGAGTAACAGATAAACCAAAGCATCACCTTGATTATCCAACAAAAACCTGACATTTCGGTGTGATGATACTCCGTCTTTTTCAGCCAAAGATTTCTTGAAGTTAATTAATGATTTCCCATCAGGGTTGACTGAGGTTCAACATCAAACGTGATAGTACGACTAATGTGTTTATGGACAGGGTGAAAACGCCGAAATTGGTTGTTTCCTACAACGAGAGAGGACGCAATCTTGGCAGAAGGAAACAGCCTACCAGATTTGCAAATCTGTATCCAGTTGTTTGAAACACCCTAAACTAACACCGAGACATTTCAAACGGGGTAGGATATAGAAATACCCACCAGTTCCTGATTTGCGCGTGTCCGTGCAAAAGGGACCAACGTCTGGCTTCACATACTAACAAGTCAACGATTACAGGTGAAAAAATTCAAATATAATATTACATCAGGTCAATTTGCTACACTTTTTATCGATAGCTCCGTTGGTTGGTTATGTGATTGACAATAACTATGCATAAGCTTAGCTTAACTAACTCTTCACTACGGTAGAAAATGTACAAGGTGTGTACAGTGTCGGTGAGCGTCGAATAATTTGAATAAACTGAGTTCTACTGAACAATTACCAAAAAATAATGTAGATATCTGTCACAAGATGGTAACGCTTGGAGCTAACCTCAACTTTTGTGAAACACACCAGACTGTCCAACAAGGAAGCTGCTGGATGGGGACCTTCAGATTACTTGCATATAAATCTTGAGAGTTCTACAACAGCTACCAGTGACCACAAATCAATCCATGCGGATTATAAACTCCGTTTCCTGTCTGTTTTACTGAATTCGTTAACCTGAGTCATGTTCACTTTCGTCCCATCATCTAATGTCACTTACTGCAGCTGATACTGCTTCCGTAGCAGCTTCCCTCATTTGTCAAAATAAAGCCGACTTCAAAAAGGATTATACGGAGGATGGTTGCAGTGAAGTAAATCAACAAACCAACATTCGGTCGACACTTTCTCAGCGAACTAATTCAAGTTAAGCCATGCATAATCAGCAGTCTAGAAACAAGTACACAGGTGACTAGCCGCTTGAATTCATCTGTTGTACCGGTTATATCTTTCATTCTTCTTCATATCATCCACGTGGTCAATCAGCCTGACTCCGTGAGCCTCGACAGTTCAGTGTTTTTAATCGACAGCTTCTGATGAGATGACTGGCACGGGATATATCATCTGGAAGTTTTGCTCCTTGTTTGTCTGGTACCCGCTTCAACCAGGTGATCGAGGATGACTGACCGTAAACTGAATCTTGGTTCGTTCAATCTTTCCCATGTATATGTCAACCAGGAGAGGCCCAAATAGGGATCCCATTAGTACACTATTTGTCCATAGATATAGCACACGGTTGAATGGCATTTATACATCGGAGCAGAAGCTTTGTCAACATCAATATTGGTAACCCAACATCGAGCCAGGTTTCATACACGTAGTCTCAGATAAAACTGACAGATTCTGGCAGCCCAATGAATATGATTTCTGAGAAGTTATACTAACCTATTTTATGCATTCAATAAATGCAAACGTATCACGTAGACAGTGCGCGACAACCCTTTTTCAGAGGGGTTCAAGTAACTTCACAAACCAAAGGCAAAGTAAGCCGAATTCATCGTGTCAAGCAGTGGACGAACCGGTACACCATGCTCGTGGACTTTCAGTAGTCTACAGAGACCACTCATTANCTCGTGGACTTTCAGTAGTCTACAGAGACCACTCATTAGTAATACAATTTCTATGCTCAACAGTGGCGTTGGTGGATTCCAGCGTGAACCGTCTAAGAAACCCTGCCATGGCAATCGGTCCTGTGAATCATTTGGTGGATTCCGTATTAGACAGTTGGAGGTGTGGATAACAGAGTCCAAATGTGAAATTTCCGAGCTTCTGCTGTGGCCTCGTAGCTCAGTTTGGTAGAGCGCTCGCCGCCTTGAGGCATGCTGTGTCCGTCGCTGGTTCGAATCCAGCAGAAGCCCTGACCCTTTCCAATAGGGTCTCATCTAAAAACAAAATACAACAAATATCAAGCCTTGTTTGCACCTGGTGACCTCAGGTGAACCTTGAACCCATGCATTCTATTAGTAGCCTGTCCACACACTGCACGTTAAACACACAAGCACGTGTCAGTTGATGTGTACCTCATTTGAAGTTTGTAAACTGTGAATCTTCTGATTTAAATCACTTAATGAAGGCTCTCTGATGGGGTCGGAACGTTACAAAACCCATAACCCTTTTGGTTTTAACTCTGTGAGTTAACCAAGGATTTACTTATCTCGATATTATCCAGTAAATGCGGCGTTTGATGATGGACAACTTCACTTAAACCTAAAGTGCAGAGCATAAGAGAGAAGCCTTTGTTTATTCGATTACCGTTAAAGTGTTACAATGTTGCAGAATGGCTGCGCAGTGAGCTGAACCAGACAATAAGCAGGGCTTATGTTACAGGTCAACTTTGTATCGGATTTGCGAAATACCCAGTTCTCAGGTTTGATAACAGAGATAGACTGACAGTTCAGATTTCATCTGTGTATGTCTACCCTGTATGTCTACCTGTTCCTGTGGTTATATTGGCCGAACTGGAACACCGTCCTGGTTGACTTGATATCGAAGAAACCCGGTCTTTCAACAGTGCCATCCTTCGTCATCTAGTTGAAGCGGGCATCAGATAAACATTGAGCAAAACTTCCAGATGGTATATGCCAATCATCCCATCAGAAGCTCACGGAGTCAGGCTGATTGACCCAGTGTTGTGTCATCAAAAGCGGTTTGTTCAGGCGCTGCAACTACCGCGGCCACAAATCCACCGGACCGATGACCAACCTGCGCGGCCAAACAAACAGACGAGCTTGACACAATAGACCAATCAAGCCATCGCCAACCGACTAGCCAGTGATCTGGTTTTTCTGTGATAAGTCCAGCCGATATCTTGATCTAATTCTATTACCGCCCTATATCACTTTACAGGTCTGAAGATGAAGTATGGAAACACAAGCTTGCACATATCTTTATTCTCAAATTTTATACCCTTTTTCATATGGGCCTGATAAGTTTTGTCTGGTCCACTCAATTTAGTAGTCAACAGACAAATAGCCAATCGTTCAGTTCACGTTTATTCTTATGAATCGTTTCAATTGATTTGCCTACCGGAAAATAAGGTGCCGTTTGTGTGCCCAATCTCCTACTTTCATTAGATTTAAACCCATGCGTTGGTTTTCTTAGCTGACTGTGCTTCATATTTGGATGAAGTTCCCTGTCATGTTTACGGCAGCTTAACTTTTAATTCACGACTGAACAGGTTTGCAACCGCAGCTACAAATCTCTTTTGAACATTCACTTTTCGAAGGCACGGAGTTTTCGCTGACCAGAAGAATCAGGTGGCCATAGTAAACATGTTGCATATATGGTAGTGTTTGTTTTTACTCCGCATACTCCAAACCGTAATCGAGAACATTACACCAACAAACTGTATAACAAATTCTAGAAAGTAGACCAGACCACCGTAGGCTCCCATTGTTATGTAATCAAATCTTCACAATCTAACTGAGGTAAAGTCACTGTGAATTCGGGTAAGTCTGTTTTGGGCGCCAGTTGCCATTGTAACGTGAAGTAAACTCGAGGCTATTTGATATTTATTTCAAGAAAATACACTAGGAAAATTAATGAAGTCGACTTCATAATGCTGCAGACTACATGGGCTCTTTACTCAGTCTTCAAGACAGCTTCCGGTAAGACAAGTAGACAGGGCTGTTCGACAATTCTCCAGGCATTTTCGTCGTTGCGCCAAACTCATTTTGCACACGTTTCTGCATTGACCAAAATCGCGGTTGCACCGATGTACACAGTGCTTGTTGAATGTAGCCTTCGTTGAACAGATAAGTGCCACAACAACAGCCAGAACGAGAATTAGCTGCAAGGGAACACAGGAGAAAGAACATTTATATCGTGTTTGCTTTTTGCAACTGGACTATAGTCAAAATTATTTTACACGGCACATACCCTGTTCATTATCTTCCCGGACGCAAATGAGTCTCTGCTTAATATGTTCTTCTGTATTTTCCACTATATATACACTAGAATCGGAAGTCGTATAGACGGGATTGTTATCGAACACACAGTACTTGTGCGGAAGCAGCACGGTAGTATTTTTTATGGCCAGACTGGGTGGTTAGCTGACAAGTATGCAAATACTGACGATATGCTGGTTTGCATTCAGTCCACTTGCTTCCGGTTGCTCAAGGCCGCTTGGGAACGTGAAAGATTTCAATTTTTTTCATTCATCACCACGATCATAAACTGTAAATACGAAGCATCATTGCTTTACACAGGGAATTTGCGATAGGCCTGTTCTATTGTTTCATGTTCGTTTCTAGAGAATTGTTTCAAAAATGTAATATACGAAAACGTTTCTGTTCTCACACAGGCAAGTCGGAAGACAGGTACTTGAAGCGTGTAGCGTAATAAAATATTATACGACGCCACCAAAACTTTTTGAGAGCACGTGAATAACAAACCATTCTTGACTGTAAGATTGGACTCAGTATTCGACTGAAATATGCCTCTATACTGGCTTAGTGCGTGAGTGACGAGGCCTCGAATTCACACTGAGTTACGGTATTCTGCCACTGGGTTCCACTTCAACGCAGATGAGTACAAATGTTGTATCATAAAATTGCTGGGTTGAGAGCATCATTAAGCAGACAAGTGTTGATGAAAAATCTGCCTGACAAAATTGTAAGATTCACCATCGTTTCTTGAATAAGTACGTTTGTATCAAGCTGTATAACAATGCTTTCTTTTTCGCACTCTTGATTTCACGCTTACACCTCATGAACATCAATTAAATTGTGTATCGTTGCATGTTGACTATATAATATTAAAACACTTAGCAAATACCGGCAGTCAGTCCTATAGAGGCACTTATTTGCTGTTTGGATGACCACGGTTTCTTCGCCAGGTTTCTTTTGCTGGTTCGAGACTTCTGATCTGCTTAATCACACATTCGATCAGCAGACCTGATTTGCATTTTAATTATTCATACAAACGTTCGTGCTCACCTAACTAAAAACCTGACTGTAGACGTGTCTAAAGCGTACCCGTTCCAAATTCAGGTCATATTAGTTAATTTAAATTTGATTATGTGAAGTGTCACTGGTTCATTTAAATGCGTCATAGTATAAGCAACCGTGAGTTCGCATTGCAGAAAGAAACTTACTGTGAGGATGGTAAACAATATTGTTCGCTGTTATATTTCGTGGACGCATCCAACTGCATGATGCAACAATGGTCCACCAACAACTTTTTTCAGAGTCTTTAACTTGGTGTCACTGGCCTGCCGATAGTAGAGACAAACGTCTTCTGTAAGTTAGTTGAACGGTGAAGTGCATTTACTGTCTCTCAACGTAAACCATGTGCTACAGTTTCAATAGGCCGAAAGTATAGCCGAACCTCAATGTCTTACTGATATGATATTACAAGCTGCCCTTAGAAAGTTTTTGCCTGGCAGTCCATCTTAGGCGCGATTAGGCGTTGACAAGCATTCCACACTAAATTTAGATAATTCAGATACTCAATTTCCTTTCGGATGTGTACACGAAACTGATTCACAATACAGCGACCAGATTATAACAAGTACTAACTATAAAAAAGGGAGTAACTGTATACGATGTCCAGTTCAGGTCATTTCTGACCATTAACAATAACAAAAAACCCAAAACGTCAACAGTGGATATAAATAACTGGTGATATATTGCCAACCTAATACAGCTATGGACCACTGTATCAGCCTGAAACAAAGGGTTTCCTGAAACCTTCAGTCTGTGGAAAGGATGCACAATTGCAGTACTTGGTTGGTATGGTGTTAAAGCCCTGATCAGCCAATAACCCAAGTTTTCCTCCACAAAACCAACATATCAAGCACCGCTTTCGTGTAAGACTACTTTCAGTGCACCCAATGTTTCCCAAAAGCTAGCGATAGGTCGACAGGCTTGGGACTTATTTTCCGAGTTCTAACAAAGCGCTGTGCAATAGGTTGCAGGTTTAATGCGATCGGAGATTTCGACCTGTCTTAGAAGTCCTAATCGCGGGGTTATCGATTGGAGTTAACAGGCAGTAATTGTGTCTCCTCTCAAGACGACGGTGCAACCTGATCATTATTCACAAGCGAGAGTGGTTGAGCATTCATATTTGATAATTCGGTCATGCCTACTGTGAGGTGAACGGCGGTGCAGTGGTCAACACGGTTGCCTCATGATTCAAATTGCCGGAGTTCAAATCCCGGCCGTGGCAATGATATGCACTACTGAGGAGCTCTAGTGAGAGCGAAACTCGAGTCCAGTGCTTCTTTTCGAAAGAGGCCGGCTGGAAAGTCTATCTGAATGCGAACGCTGCGATCAAATGTGAGTGATGGTCAACTTGAAAACAAACCAAATCCCCGACTACTCATCAGCAGTAGGAATCTTCCTGGGTGTTAAGCACAACAAACTGGTTAATAAAAGGCCACACGTTTTATCGGTTGGCAACCAAAGCACTGATTTCTTGTCCGGTGACCAGCTGCGAGAACTCTTCCCAGATTTACGCATGAATAGACTAAAGTATTCATTCACAGAGGTACGAGGATGACGGTGGTAAGTGACTTTTTTTCACAAGATAACTTAGGTTATGCCTCACAGTTAATGTCTCCTGATCTGTACCTAAGACCTGGTCCAATGAAATCGATTGGTGTATGCTGTGAACCTTATTACTCCTCAAATTGCCAGTGTAATTATTTTGTGTTCATTCTATGTAAAATTTATACTTACATATATATGAAGGGCCGCGAGCGTTTCAAGTAAAGGGACTTGCCATACAAATCTACCCGCTGTCTTCTGGATGCGTGACTAGAACTATTCTCTTCAAACACGTGAAAGATCGCGTTGTTTAATTGATAATTTTGTTTTTTCTGGAGACCTAAACACGACGGCACTGGCGACCAAATCTTGAATGTTTTACGGGGCAATACAAACAAATGACAACAACGCAACGGAAAATTGCTACTGAGAAAAACCATAGTCTTATCGATAGAGTGTATGCCGCAACACAGTAATGGTAACGGGCATTTGAGCAGAAGTGGATAGCGGGAATGAATCATTCCAATGTAATCCGACTGAAACCTAAACAACAGTATGTGTGTTTCTACAATTTGAACACTTTTGGTAATAAACCGGACGTATGCCATTTCGCCTCACATTCTGAAAGCTGAACCACAGCGACTTCAGTGATTGGCTTATATAGACCTAAACATTTGTATTCAAATGAAGTTACTTGACAGTAAATACAGTGTCAAGTTAAATTGTGCAAAACCTGGTCAAAACTTTTCTCTGATTTATAAAACGTCTAACTATATCAGATTCTTAGTCAACTGCAAGCGTGGATAGTAATCAGCTGATGAATAGTAAACCGCTTATTTTCTACACGAGGAAGCTGGTGCAATCGATCGAGATCGTAATTGGCCATATAGTGAACTGCACAGACTAGATGATCATAATTCACACTGAACGGGTATCTGGGACAGTGATCCTTTTGAGACCATTAGCACTGGTCCAAAGGAGCGACCGTTTTTATGTGTGAACTGCCATTCCATCTTATCTCACCTTTTGGGTAGCTTATCCAAACGCATTGGATTTGATTTTTAGATGAATTGATCGCCATCTGCTCGGAGAACAAAAAATGAATGTGTAGCTAAAGCCCGTGGACTTTATGACAACTACTCAAGGCCACAAACCTGAAACGGTAATACTGTTTGACAACTTGATAACTTCCACATCCCTGTGGGAAATTTCATATTTGTACATTATTACTCAATAATTGAACAGGATAAAGGTGACTCATGGAAGCAGAAATTGAAACGATAATATGAATCAACTCACAGTAGTTAAGTCAAAATCACGGCAGATGGCTGTTACAAATGATGCACTAAAAACGCTACGCGTAATTAGCTGACAGAATGACTGTTTTATCACCCCGTGCATGCAACAAACCACGAACGAAGCAGAAATGCCATGTAAACAGACTACCAGGTCAAACAATGTGTTTATTGGCTCAAGCATATAAAATGTTTACTTGTGACCGCCGAATGAGGTGAGTACTGGAGAACCATCATCAAATGAAGCCATAGAAATGAATCAAGCTTTCATTTTCCGATTGCATGTGATAACTGTGACAAGCCGCTTATAATTTTTCAGCTGGTCAAGGACCATACGTAACGAATGACTCGACCATTGTCACTGAATTTCGTTACAGCGAATAATAGCGTTATTTCTTAACTGGCCAGTCCTTGGCGTTCCAAACAGATTTGATATTTATTGTCTATAAAATTCCAAGTCTACGTTCCCAGTTAGTCATTCTGTTTTGTAAGGTTGGCCATCCATCAGTCACGTTACCATTTCAATATGCAACTAACCACAGTAATGGATATGGTAATGCTGACTTGCTTCGTGCTTAAAAAGAACGAACAAACATGTTGCAGAAAAAGACGGTGGTTCCTTCTCATCTGACAATACTGACGTTGCAAAATTCATGAACCGATACACAAGGGATTTCAGCACATATGTCCTTAGGTCCATAAGGTTCTGTGTGAAAACAAACGTTCCATTTTTGCTCCCAGTATAGTGCATGTATCAACTACCGGTTGTTAGGACGGTGACAAAAAGTCCGTATCCTTACATATCTGTGTAGTTTCATTCACTAGAATTACGAAACACTTCGAAAATATTGCTCAACACAATCGAAAGAGTGGGAAGCTGAGAAAGCGTAGTCTCTAACTTCGAGTGTGAAGTGAACTGACCAGTTTAAATGGTAGGAAGCCACCGAACAGTCTCAACACGTTGAATACTATAAACAAAACACCAGATTCGTTTGCGCTTCGAACCAAACATGATTGATTCTAATCCGTGAAATCATTAGTTCCTTATGCTGTGATCCTTGTCATTATTAAATGATGTACAAACGACAGTCTCATTTGTAGGCAGTTTAAGTACAAACACTAAGTAATTGGGTTATTCCTAATTCAGCGTCTTTTAATTCTTGTTTCCGGCGGGGTCTTTTTTCAGTGGTAATTATCTTCTCCGTTAAACGAGCTCGAACTCTGATTTCCCTCGCAAGAACTGTCTTTGCTGACGTCTATCTAACCATCTCCATTGTAAGCACTGCATAATCATTAAACCTAATAGTGCAACCTCATTCAGATGTCAGTAGTATTCCTGAATATGAGGCAACGTTTCAAACATTAGTCATTGGAAAGAAATGCACTGTTGATGAAAACAGTGGCGCAGCCCGATTTCAGTGTTTTCTTTTAGAAGGGACTTTTTGTAGACTTCATGCGGATGTAAGTGATTCAAAACTGGTACTTGTGATTTTGCGTAATCTAACTATCCCAGGGCTTGACAGCAAGTAGCTTATTCGCCAAACAACGATATGCACCTCAGCTATGCCATTGGTTACACAGGCGTGTTAGTAACATTAGTGTGGCATCACACGGAACAAGTGGAAGGCCGAGAGTGGAGGGGAAACTAACTGTAAGTACGGAATACTGCAATTGTTAAGACGACTGAACGTAATTCAAGAGTATATTCCGTCTTGTACTCACGTGATCAGCGAGTCCTTGTTTTGTCTTGTTTTATTTTGTGTGAGCACACAGTTTGAAGCATGTTACTTTCCGGCGTCTAACAAATTGTAATGGATGTTTGCGACCCAATGTTTCTATCATACACGTGTTCATTAATGACTATGTAGAGCCGATTTGTCCTCTGTAAGTGAATTTATTTTCACACAGGCTGTTATGTATCGTGCTAGGCGCTTAAAAGAAAAATATATAAGTGATCTGATAGAGTCGGATTTTGACACTCACTAAGATGTATCTCACTTGTTGAGAAGTCTGAAGGTCGTGTGTGTTTACGTAAGTTAGTAATGCGTACGCTGCTGTTGATGTAGATGAGTCTAGGAAACAAATCTATCTTCCGGAGGTTTAATCAGTTTAAACTATAAAGGTATTAACGCTAAAGATCTCGAGTATCATGCCTGCTAACAAAAGTCAACAGTAAGCTAACTGTTTGAGAGCAACCGTTCACAGAATCTTGGGAAACACGTCAGTTTCAGCTAGCCAAAAATCACAGGAAGTCCACTGTTAAAGCCATTTATCAAGACCAGTACTACCAGTATTACCGACAGAGTAATTTAAATAGTGAACAAGAGAAAAGGAAACTTGTTAATGGGCAGTAAGGAAACGACAGTTTCGATGAGTCTGATAAATGGCTGTTCCATCCACATGAGTCGGCAAAAGATTAAACACTAGATAATCGGTACCAGTTTACGGATGCCAAATTAAGAAAACTGTTTGTTCACAATTTTTGGACGAAGAATGAAGAACAGCTTTCTACAAAACCTAGCTTTCGAATTTAATCTACTGCGTCTTATCAGGCACACACTACAGACAGCGTGGTTGCGAAGCAAAGTTCCGTAGCCACAGTGAAACCAGAAGACCAAATAAATAATCACACATATGTCACCCAGGGAATCGGACGCTCCGCAACTGTACAACTTACTCAGACTCCACAATTTTGTCATACTTCTTGGGCCATTTTTACCCGGATCAAATTAAACAGAAAATACGTTGGCTAAGCAGCCGGTTCAACCTTTTCAGCCAGTTAAGCACTTCATTGTTCAAAATCCGCGGGACACTTGAAATGAAGGACTTAGTGGACTGTAGCAACAACTATATTGCCAGTTCTCTGTTAGCAAATATTTCATTGATGCGGTCTCGTGTAATGTCTGGAATATTCCGACACACATTGCCAATTTATCCAATGAAAAAACCTAAGTATGAGACTACCTACATCGTCTTCTTCTACTATACACAGCTGACGCCAAGTTTTACTTTTAAGGAACACGTGCAACACAAATCGATAATGTTGTCATCTCCAGTCCACTGGGCCCTTTGCTAGCCAACAATGTGCTTGTCCACTTGGAGCACACTTGCTCATGCTTTCATCAGTCAAATTCATATTTGTCAGCGATGCTCTGTTATTTGCCGAAGTCAAGCAAAAGACAATTTTGTTCAAGCGGATGATCCAGCTGCATTCTAAGTTCAGCATTACCACTAAATATCAGCACCAGCGCTTCTAAGCATTCTGATTCAGATAACTGCTAACAATTCTACACTACAATCTGCTTGCTGGGGCCACAGTTGAAAGAGTTACTAGTTGAGCTTTCACAGTTTTGATCCAGTACAAGCACATTCTAGGGAAAACTTCGTTTTGGCGTGTAAGACGCATCTGTTCGTGGGAAACATTGACCAGAAATATGTTGTCGGCAACCGCGTCTTGAAAAAATAGCTATCCATCGGCGTTTATAGGGAAATCCGGTAAGCAAAAGGATGCTGCACGAAGGCTTCCACAATTTCAAAACTTAATACCTACCTCCGTCTGTCTTACTGAGGTGATGACATTATTGCGCTGTTGAAAATCCCTCTCAGGACAGCAGTGAGGAGCGCGTTGTACGCAGCCTCGATGGTCAAGCTGCTCAACACCCCTTACCTCCAAATATCGTCGCGGACAATAAGGCTGCCATTCAATGTCAAACCAAACGTCATTTACGAATTCTCCTTTGATTATTAGGCTACCTACCTACGTGGAACAGGGCGGTAATTAGACAGTCGAATCACCGACCCCATTTCCGCTTGGGTCTATAAAACTGTGGTGTCTCAATCAGGTCAAAACTTGACATGTTAGAAAGGACCGACGTCATCGACCGCTCGACCCTTGTTGATATATCAGTCCTCAACTTCTGCTAGAGAAAACCCTTCAGATACATTACGCCACAGAAGTCGAAGACTTTGTCGGTTCGGGAAAGCGAAACCGTTGACAACTTGAAGCCACACCTGTGTGCACAGAACTTGCTCATCATCCTCAGCTAACCCTGGTAACTGATGCGTACTGACGTCTGTATGGTTATTGCATTCGTTTTCTATTGTCGGAACATTAGTTAAAACGTGTTCTACGAGACCGCATATTGATGTGCTAAAACTGATGAGGTGCAACGCAATGTGGTTCAGAGTTAATTAGCACAAAAACTGTTTCCAATTTTTCTGTTCAAATTTGTTAGTGAGGAAACTGGTTCTGATTCTCCATGTTTATCAAAAGTTCAAATCGGCTTTTCCGGGAGGGGATAATGCAAGTTAGCCTATTTACTCAGACGTTCGTACTGTTTTCTACCATCCTTGTACCTAATGTTTGACGTTCTTCAGAGGTTCTGGTAGGCTATTTCCTTGATACATACGTGTAAAGAAATGTACAGTACAAAGCCAAACGAAAAGCAGACATATGAATTTTGTTAGTTGAACAGGTGCATGGGGGTGGGCTTGAATGTGCAGCAAATTAGAACTGATTTCTCTAACCAAAGGTACCCGAAAGAAGGTTCGAAACTTCAACGGCATCATACGTGATAGACTGATTACACCGTTTCTGCCAAATGTTTATTAAAGACCTGATATGGAATAGATTTTGCAACAAGGAAATTTGGTTACGAATTTTCATTCGGATACCCAGTCTGCCTCAGTAGCGGAATAACAGTCAGTCAACAACCCCATATGTTCAGAAAGGCATGGAAGAAACTTTCATACGTGCGAAACGAGGCATCTAAATGAGAGCTGTAATGCGTCGAACGCAGACTACTGCCAGAGTCACTGGATGTCACCTGTACAGTCCATTCTTTCGTTTCAGAAACGGTCCATCCAGGCTTCAGCAATTTCATGACCAAAAGCCACCTTGTAATCAGACTGAGATAGATTGCGGAAATGGTGTCTTTCTATTGAAGTAACCGGTACCACCAGCCAATCTTTTCTCAGCTCACTTTAATGAAGACCGCGCAATAAAATTGTTAATCACCGTACTCACCATGAAAACAAATCACCGAAGACGGGCGCTTTAGCTACAATATTTCGATGAAACTGTCCTTTTGCTAACTGTTCACATATCAGATGTGGCATTATCTCTCTGTAACTTTAAACTACCTTTTTGTTAAGGTGTGGACTTGTATTGTCATTTAACAATTCTCAGGACTGATGAAGGTCAGCAGTGAAACAACTGTTACACCGTAGAGAAAAGAGGCCTTTGCCAAAATTCAAGCACCAGAGAGGCCTGGTATAGACGGTTATAAAGTACCAACTGTTTGACCACTAGAATTTGACCACCGTTTATAGTTAACCGTCCATCCTGAGTTCACACAGATTTTGCAGTTCACCACTTAGAAGTCTTGCTTCCATAGATCTCGTCAGCGAGACATACTTTTCATGATCAAAGTTGGAGCTCTTCTCAAGTGTCCACGAGGCAACCGTGTTCATCATCAAGCGACTGAACTCACATTAGATACGACCGAATTATCATGTCAAGAAGTTTAGTCACACTTTTCTTGAGTTAGATTTTGATCAGTGGCTTCCACGTGACACCAAACAGGTTTTCCGATACACTCACTTTTTACTGCTTCCTAACGCTTACACGTCCTGGATAAATTTATAATATGAAGTGTATAGATTCATTTTTCTTAACCCTCTGTTGAAGCCAACTTTATCATTCTGCATTTTGTTTGACATTAATTAATAGGATTCCTGCTAGACACAAATTAGTGCAAAGTGCCCAAATGAATTTCAGTTCAAGTTTTGATGTGCCCGTTTAAACATGGAAGCTTGAGTGGAATTTACGCAAGTGACCTTTGTATGCATCCGACAACAGTATCAAATAGTGAACACTAAAGGAGATAATGTTACAACATTGTGGTGTCGAACTGCAGAAAATATCTCTTACGGAAGGGTTTGGAAGTCGGTGTTTTCCTGACACAAATAAAGTTCATTTTGCAAAACACAAGGTCAACATTCTTCTGGACACAAAAATTGTGTTGTATGTTTTTCCTGTCGGCTTTAACTAATAACGTCAATAAGGAATCTAAGAGAATTCTAACAAGCTCACACCCAATTTTCAACATTGTTGCAATACACGAAAAACTGCAGTTAATTTTGAATTTATTCAAACAAGCTGGAAAAACATCAAGTGGTGCATCTGCCTTCATGGCAATGGAAGACACATTTGTTGATCAGTTTATGGCTCATGACAGACATCCTTCATGCATTCAGACAGCGACTCTCTGCAATCATTTATGCACTCTCTGCGTTCCCAACCAGTCTTGACACACTCTCTGCCGCAACCAACGAGAATGCGGCGACATTGGAATACACAGTCCTCGTGGTATAAAGCGTCAGTTGAACAGGTGAGGACCGTCGCAAGGACCAAAACGACAGGTAACTACAACGTAAGGGAAGGAAAAAATAAGCGAGATTATACTCGATTTTAACAAGTGAAATTAGGTAAAGATGAAAAACATGAAACATACCCTGAACATTTTGTTTTCAAACGATGAGTATGTTATTTTCCTATGAATATTTGAGGATTGTTGCTTTTTATACTTTGTGGTCGGAAGTGGCGAAATCGAATCTGTCATCAACCGTAGGATATTAGGGTAAAAACGAGACAATTAATTCCATTTTCAGCTATGGTCATTTATCCGGTGATGGGTAGGTCTACAGTGATCGCTTGCTCGTTCGGCTGACGTCAAATTACTTCCGGTGTCGATAGTCTACAGTTGAAGACTTTTGACTAGTCCTGTTTTCAACTGTGAAAATTCTGACGTAACTTTCAGTCAATAAATTTGTATTCGAAAATGAATTTACAAAAACTGAACAACTTGTTCTCACAGAAACCCTCCCAGCAGGTGGGTAGTGGTGTTTGATTCAGATTACAATGGAGTTAACTCTAAAATCGTTGCTGGAAAACACTCTCGCAAAACGTGTTTTCATAACGACCGTAGAGGTTTGTAAGACTTGAGTCAGGTACCTGTATGGATAGGATCAAAAATGCCATGCCTCGATTGCAGTTTGGAAGTGTATGTCTGAAATGCATCTAAATTTCTGCTTGGTGTGATCCAATCACTGACGTATTAATTAATGCTTGTGTTACCCTTTCAGTGTCCTTGATGACCGTTCTCAATAGGTTTTCTAACTAAACAGTTGTAATTAGTACACACGCAATAGCACACGCCGAAAGTGTCTGACATTTATTCTCATGATAAACTTCGGTAATCGGCAGCACGGCCTTTGGTCAGTTGGTTGTGTTGTCGTAATTGTGTTGGTTTGTAAGTCACTAGAAACTGTACAATGTGTTCGTTTTCGGAAGGCAAAGTTAGGTGCTAATCTTCCTGATGAGGTACTTTATCGGACGGTATGTCAAACAAACCAAAGAACCATCCATGTCACAGCCAAGACGGTGATCATTTGTAATTGTGGACAAGGAATGAAGTAGTGAAATCAGAAGAGTTTAAGAGGGTTTGAGGATGTGCGAATGTGACGGCAAAACTTATAAACAACAAACATTGTACGCTCAGCTTAAACAAAATAATGGGTCAGTAAATTGTTCTGCACAGTTCATCCGTGATTCGGAAATGAGTCCAAAATGTGTGTCGGTCCATTCAGGAGCACACACTGTGCTGTGAATGTCGGAAGTTCAGATATTAGTACCGAGTTGTCGGTTCCCTACGTAAAGACAACGTTACTCATTTTAACTAGTAAATTTCCCACTTTCATGCTCATATTAACTGCGACCACAACAGGAATAACGGGTTCAACCATTCGTGTTTTCCTCTTAATTCCAGCGTTTCAGCACGAGGTTAGACAGACACTTAGATTTTTCTGTTGGCACCGTCAAGGGATACAAAGAAGATACAGGCTTAAGTTAAGTCCATCACACAAGTTGATGGCAATAGTCTTACCTTACCCGGATTCACCTGGGAATTTCCGCGAACACAGTAGTCAAAAATCCTGTCGCATGGTTCTTGGCAATTCTTAAAAGTCAGGTCACGGATTGCATAATATACACTACATCTGCTGCCAAAGGAGGTTCAGTCGTTCGTTCAGTTATATTCATCCTTTTTGTGTACTGAAAAACCAGTGAGCACTGCAGTAACAAGAGCAAAGGTTAACTACAAGTGAGGAAGACGATCTGACTGGATAAAGTTGAACTGACACTCCGCTTAACGGAAGGTTAAAGATTGCAACGATATTCAGCAAAGCTATTTTAAAAGCTTATCCATCAACTGATCACTAATTTGAGTGGTGTTGTTCAAAGCGCACATCAGAAACGCGACTCGCATAAAGACTATCATATTCAGTTTGATGTTTCCTTCGGAAGGCGAAGTAGGCAACCGACTTGAAACGCTGTCTAAATACAGGTGACCACAACGTTACCGATGTAATTCGAAAGTTTAAATCTGTCGTTGATCGCACATATCCCGCGGCGGAATTGCCCTTGTAACTCTCCACCCTTAGGATGAGCCTCCACTGCCTCGATCGTTCTACTTCGGAAAACTCTGCCTCTCACGTTATCTAATAGTTCACCTGCAGTTACGGTGATTCATACGTCGGCGGAACGGACCGAAATTTACGACAAAGGAAGGCGGAGCACATTCTCAAGTGGCTAGTGCAAACAATCTTTCAAGGCGGGTTAGCATACCAACACTCGAATAGAAATCCGGCGTCTTCGATCGCCAAACACCTAATCGCAACAGGTCATGTGGTTGACCCCTACACTTCGTTCACGGTCCTATTTCGCTATCGCGACCATAGATTGTTGTCGTTCTCCGAGGCCATGTTGATCAAGCGTCACGCACCGGTCCTTTGTTAGCAAAAGTTACTGACACAAACAATTTCATTGCCGTGGCAGTGAAACCTGATTGCAACTAAGTGAAGTTCGTTCATTTCATTGTTTTCACGCTATGCGCTTAACCTATATAATCGAATGTTTTATGTAACCGACTAATGTGAATAAACGAAATGCTTGAATCTCGCAATGTATGTATTCTTGCTGTCCTAATGAACTGGGTAAAGGGAACTCAGTGTTTCAAATTGAACAAGAAAGGTTCGCTTAACAGTACCTCTTTCAGAACATATCCCGTGATCAAAATTATCAGAAGAAATCCAAAAACTCAGTCGAACAAATTACCTTTTAGCCCAGTTGTGCTTAAGCTTACACTCAATCATCAAAATTGATTTATAGTGTCACGCTAAATAAAGTCGATTTCGAAGGGACCAGATATCCGGCTATACTGAGCACATTCAGTGCAACAATTGTGATCTGTTCGTGGCTAAAATTTCTAGAATATTGTGTAGATCTAGGTCGATTTTATTTGCTACTGTGCAAAGCGTGAGGAAAGCAGGGACTGGATGTCTATGAGAATCGTATGCATAAATAATTATCCGACGTCGTTATACAGTTAGAACTGGTGATGTGGTTCAAAGTGGTACCAGATGGCGTCAAACATTTGTTTATTAGAATAAAGACATAATATCCAAGTGCTAAATTGTAACGATCCGAGATCTACACATGTGAACTATCCGTTATTGATTCACTAGGTTCCAATGCTTCTTCCCATATTTATTTCACGGCGTTTATGTAAGAACGACTGCTCGCAAGTAATATAGGTTAGTGGGTCGAATTAACCACACTATTTTAAGCGAACAGTCAACGATCTCATGGATCTTGTGGGGCGAAACGGATGGAAGCATGCAGGCAAATTTAGCAGGGACAATAAATTCTGTAGAAACCACGTGATAATTGCGCAAGATGAAAGAAGGTTCATTTTCAATAAGGTGACGTTTGCGCGAGACTCTGTTGATTTGTTTTAACGAGAAGAGAGCAGTAGGAGCTAAAATTTGGGTTGCTTAGAGTAACGTAGATGGAGAAACCATACTTTCCATTATCTCACCCTTATAAAGAGAGCAGACCAGCTGTGGACATTCTATCAAGCACAATATCAGGTTAAGGCTCGTAGGCCACTGTACAACTTTTGTTAATCCATGTTGTAGAGGTGATTCCTTAGCATTACTGTGAATATGGCAAAAGTAACGTTGCATAACAAAGTAATCAGCGCATATTAAAATACCTCAAACTTTGATAGAAATCTTATTCTGAAAAACTCTAATATTACTTAGAGTATTTGAGAAATGACGACACCGCTTAATGTATAGACCGGGCTATCGGAATCACTCTTTGATTAAACTATGATGGATTGCACAAGGTTTATATCACGTATAAACTCTGATCTATGATCTTCCGTTCCCAAGGTATTTGTGTGGTTGAGACAGCAAGATTGTACACCATTGATGGTTTTCGAGAAGGATGAATCACAAATTCTTTGTTTCATATTAAATGGGTAGGCCAGAAATCTCTGCTTGGATGTGATGTTAAGGTCAAGCGTGAGCAGTGGTTGCTGTAGCCAAATCGAAATCAACTACTGATAAGCATTATTCATTGTGTGGTACTGGCAAACCAAAAACCGAACAGGCTACACTGACTTAAGTATGAAGAGAATCGACCTCGAGAAGGCATTGCATTTCAGTGGACTGTATGCCACTTGGCTTCAGATTCATTTCACACTTCATGAACTTCATACATTTCGGCTGGAAAGTAGCATAAAGAAGGGTGAAATTCATCAATACTGAGCAATGTTTCTTCTCCAGAAGGACTGTCACAAAGCGAACACCCTTGTTCTGCAGCCAATTCCGCGAATAAATTGCCGTTCATTAAAAATCAGCACCCCCACTCGTTCACAACACTTAACTGAATTACCATCTTACAGGGAGCAATATTATCTACCCACTGTCCTTGTCCTGAGTCAAAAACAGCCCTTAAAAATGAACTGCACAATAAGTACCATACGGTTGTTTATTTAAATAATGCATACCATCACCATTCAATTCATTGGTATGTTCCTTCACAAACTTCTGTTTGCCCTTCTCTGTTTGTTCAAGCCAGCATCAATGGGTTTCTTCGATCCGCTTACCCGCACTGCATGAACCGAATGATCACAATTTTGACGACAGCTTTGTAGCTAATCGACACACCTTTCCACCATGAAACAACGCAGTACCGCCGTTTCCGTCCTCTTAAAACCAGAGGCCAAATTTAAAAAGATATTAATCAGTGGGTTTCAATCTCTAATCCACTCCAGGAGGGGAAAGTGACGGCAGATCACCAAAAATTCTAGAACCATATTTTAATAATAAGCGGTAAAAGTGTCTGGTCCAGATACTTAAAACAACCCTAGCAACTGATGGCAACTCTCACTATCTCACAAAATTTTCAGTCTGCTACTTTAGGAAAGAAACAGTAAGCCCGGACTTCATTCCTGTTAGAGTTCATCAATAGTGCATATCCCTGTCACTGTTGCGATTTGAATCTCAGGAACGTGTTGCTGATGTGGCCGCAATAACTACGGTACACATCACCTCACAAAGAAGCAGTTGGATAGGGGAAATTACAGATTAGAAGTGATGTTACATTCTTAACGAATTTTGGTACCTAGTGCTGGATTGAAAATTAAGCGACTGGTTTTACTGGAGGAGAAACATGATATCGCAGTTACATGCAGCCTGTTTAAAATGAAGTGAGAGGGTCTGACAAAGATTCATTGGTCTAAACTTATTTGTGACAACAGAGAGCGACTAGTTCATCGCCGTGCATGTTTCAGTAGGAATTCACCGTGTGAGTCGGCGATGTGCGCACGCGTGACTGGTCGAAGCGTGTGCGCTAAAGTGAGCGCAGTATGTGTCTCAGCACGCCCGAGAGCACGTTCTTTCATTCGACGAGCAAAATGTCTATAACACTGTCATCACCGTTCCCTAAACGTTGAACAGTCAGAACAACCCTACTGTGTTAGTCGATGCGATGCTAGGCAGACTGGTCTGGTCCGATGCACTGTGTGCCAATGGGCATGCTACTTCAACTGGATAGGCCGATATGCATTCACAAGCCTATGAGTGTAGCAAGTAAACGGGGAAAATTCGGAAGTAAATTAATTTTGGGTCCTGCGTACGCGCGATTGATGATGAGTCTTCTGACATTCATTGTGTAAAAAATGCTGGTGAGACCGAAGACAGCCGGGAGAAATTCTTGTGTCCAACATGCGTCGTGAATATCCAAAGGCAGTTGGTAACTTATAACCATATCTAAACTGAAACCAAATAGTGCATAACTGTGTATATAGTAATGACAGTAGTAACAATAATAATTTGTCTTTATGTGTATTCGATGCGTTCCTTGCGTGGTGTATGCAATATTTTCGTAGGAAATACTGGGTAGAAAGGCTTAGAAATGGTTATCTGTTCATTCCTCACCAACCTCCCGTTTTTTTCATGCGCTGACGATAAAATGAAGCATTGTGTTTGATTCTGACAGAAGACTGCTCTCTGTGATCGTGATGTAAATCTCTGAGACAACGTGACCTCTAACTGTAGGCAACAAAGACTGTAAAATGGTGCTGGTGAAAGAAGACAGGACAGCCGTGAACAATGATACTGAGTATAATCCCACTGGCATTACTCATACCTCCGACTACTCATCAGCAATATAAATATTGCCTTGCACGTTTATTGCGATCGGAGATCATGACATTATTCGGAAGTCCTAACCGACTGGAGTTAACAGTCAAGTTATTTTGTCTCTTGACGAGATGATCGGGAAACTTGATAAGTACTCACAAACCAGATGTGTTGTGCGTTAAGATATGATAATTTGGTCATGCCTAATGTGAGGCCAGTATCGCAGTAGTCAACAGAGTTGCTTCATGAAAGCGTGGTCGGAGGTCAAATCCGGGTGGTGGCGAGCATGCGCACTACTGATGAGTTCCAATGAGAACGAAACTCGAGTCTAGTTTCTTTTCGAAACAAGCTGGCTGAATCTTTTACCTCAATGCGAACACCGTAACCAAAATGTGAGTGACGCCCGATTTGAAATTAACTAACTCCCCGATTACTCATCAGTAATTTATTGTAAATAGTGAAGTTTACCTCCTATTCCAGTAGACTTGTGCATGGGGATTTTTGGTCTATCCAGAATCCCCTACTACTCATCAGTAAAAGAACATTAGAAAGATGGTGCTTCCATAGTATGCAGATGGCTTCAAAATCTGAAAATTGTATGACTGGTGTATGATTGTATGTTGTTCTGATCGACATATGATTGACAAACTCGGAGGAACTGACTCAACAGGGGTCAGCCAGGACAAGTAAATCTGGTGTAGGGCGGGCTGATTCAGGTGGATAGATGTTGCTGGCTATCTCATCGGTATCAAGGTTTCCCATGAAACACCGATAACGGGTCAGTCGACGATGTACGCGATCATCGCAGCTGGACGAATATTTGCAGTTTTTCCCAGCTGATGCCCTTAGCTCAAGTGAAGGTATAGGTGTAACTCTAGAAGAGCTCACTGAAATATTTTGTGAATAAAGATTTCACGGTCTGTGAGTCCAGCTCACCAGGAATCAGTAATCAAGTTAGAAAATAATCAATTCTCGACCGTGAAATATGACTGTAATAAACTTGATGGACAATACAGGTGAGACGTAAGAGGAAGTAATCCAAATTTGTCCCAGATATCCGATTCATTTGAGAGGCTGAATCGCACAGTACACACGTCAATCCGGAATTCCAACTGATTATTTGCATTTGACAGGGTTGCTTTGTAGAAGATTTGGTGGTTGGGTATAACATCTCAGAAAGTGTCGAGAATGTGGCGGGCTTAATCATGAGAAGAAACGCGTAGGAAACAAGCTCGTTTTCAGTGCTTCATCAAAGGGTTAAATACAACACATCTATATAGGTTCGCTGAGGGTAGTACACCAGTAGGGGATGGTAATCACCAATGCCAGGTTGGTCAAACTCGTGGATTTTAATTACGTAACGCCAGTAATTGGAGTTGTGAACGTTTTCTTGAAAACCGGTAATCCTACGTAACAGATCGTTCCGAGCTGATGATACACAGACAAGGGAGGTTTAGTGTTTTGACCGGACATTTTTGTGAGCACAGTGCCGGTGAGTTTAGGCGGAACACGATGGCTAGTAAACAACCTTTGACTCACTTCCAGTGTGCTCCAGAGACTCGATAGATCTGCCTGAACGAGTCAGCCTAGTTGATCAGGTGGTTCAATAGTGTGAAGCGGCAGTTTCTGTTCATTTATCCGGATGTGATTTTGCATACACTTCGGCCAACACTCTCCGACTGAATCGCGTATTCTTCAAGTAATCAGAGCAGCGTTCTGTGAAAGCCAACGGTCAACCACTGGCTTCCTAGTGTGATCATGTCCAAGCTGTTCAAGCCTGCAAACGATTTAGTATTGTGTTAAGTAACACCAACCGACGCTAAAGTTCTAGATTTGACAACTTAGTCAGAGTTTGGTAGTTCTATTCGAATCGCGACCACACAATGTAACAACACGGAAGCAATGCACATCACAAGTTTATTACAATTAGCGCTATCCTATGTGACTGTAACCGACTTGTCATGTGATAGGTCGAATGTGTTCACGCTATACACGTTCACGTGCCTGTTTGTTCGGTATGTCGGCTATTCAGTAGCAGAATCAAGGCACATCCATGACGAGTACAAGGAACCAACAGTGATGTTCTGTAAATAACACTCAATAAAACGTCGAGATTTCACGCAAATGGAACCTCTCGTTGTGACAAGTTCGACTGAAGACTGAATGAACCAAAACCGCACTGAGATGACCAGAATAAATATAGCCTTGGAACGACCGATTAACTATGATGGCTGCACATTTGATTCACTTGAGATTGTTCGTAGTTCGGCTGGTAGAACACTTGTCGCTTCTAGACATGCTGTTCCTTCAGCTAGTTCAAAGTCCGCGTTTCTCCTAATTGGACACTTTGTGAAAAAGATACCTCAGATGAGTATCCACCCGTTTTTCAAGGGGGAAAGTTGAGTGCAGTGCACGTCTTGTGCAACGGAACTCTTTATGGAGAACAAACCACATAAGACGAGAACAACGTATATAACTCTGCTTGTTTTTCAATCGGATAAACGGTATTGATAAACTAATCACCTTTCCGTAGTTGCGCAGACAATAATCTGTGTATAAACACTGATAGACGGTTTCAACTCAGTACTGATTGTCACCCTGCGGCGACTACCCCTTTACAGATGTTAGTTTCCGCTTTGGTCAAGGTCAGTTCGCCTCGGCCTGGGGAGTCATACAATCAGCTGGAATTTTAACGGATTTTAGTCGCGGCATTCTTCGTAGTCAATATTGCAAAGAGATCAACTGCACGACAAAGCAACTCACAACCTGACGCGCCCGGCCACGTAAGCCAGTCAACACTGCAGCTAAACCTTAGGGTTGTTTTCGGAGGTTGTGGTTCTTTGATGTCACCAACTGTGCTTTATAAACCAACACAATTCAACAATTTTTCACTCAAGTTGATCCCATACACTTAAACCTGCAATAGCCGAAAAGCCGTCTATGTCAAGTGGTCCGATTTAATTAGTTTGGACGACGATGGTAAGTCAGCGCGGACAACACAGTAACAGCGTTGCCTTGCTTCAGACCTGAACTTATAGCAAGGTGGCAACAAATTGTGTACGTGTCGTGCAGCATGTGCACTGATATTCAATATTACTTACTCAAGATATTTTGTTTTCTAATATACTTTCATCAACCAGTATAATACCTGAGTCACTATCCAGGGAAGCAAACGTAACAGTGTAGATTGTTTCGCTTACCAAGCATACAGTAAATTTTGGGCGCATACCCCTCGATTTACAGTGCTTTACCGCAATGAACATCCGTATCACCGTAATGACATCAACGTGTGCTAGCGCCCTTTAAAACAGACCTACTTCCTCCCTACCTCAACCATGAACGTTTAGAACAAGTTCTGTTAAATCTGAAGACCCGCATTATTCCCTTCATGGACTGTTGGGTAAATGATGCACAGTCAAACGGGTTATATCTGCCCACTTAAAATCTTAAAATCTTCAGGCAACAGGCCAGTATAACATTTTAGATTTCTTCTCCGATTAGTTTCGACAGGCGCAGATTTCATATCCGACAGACAGATAAACCAACCATTATCACTGCCACCTACATAAATCCAGTCAGCGATGAAGTCTGATGGTTCTGTTAATCTGAACTTCCTAGCCGCACTCATTTTTGGTCATCCTTCTAGAAAGCCTCATGAGAACTATTTTCCTAATAAGTGCAAGTTAATGGTGTCGTAATACTCCCGTGAGCTATTTATCTGGATTTGTGTGACACCGTGTTACTACCAGAAAAGTTGAGCGTCTGACGTCATCCGCATCTGTGCTGCCTGGATTAGGAATATCAAGACATTCATGCGTCCTAGACTGTATGATTGATATGCTCGACCGGAACGACAAATAATTGCGTAATGGCTTAGCAAGTGAAAATAACCTTTTACGGAACCTTATGGCTCCTCATGATGACAATGTGGCAATTAAAAAACTGCTTACGATCTTCACTTTTATCAGCCAATCATGCTGTCTACAAAGTTCACCAGAATTCCTCGAAAACTCTGCGTTAACCCATTGAGTGACTTAACCACAAATACGCGCAGTCACACCAAACGTACTGGTTTGAGCGACTTCTCAAGGTTAGAGATATACGTACTGATTTACTCGGATATGATTCAAAGTTGCGGTGTTGACACCCTCTCCTTCTTTCGGCGTTGCTGAAGCAGTTTATTGTAAAAGTTCCTAGCAAACGTCTATTTATGACAGTTCAAACCTTCATCGATGTGGGTCTAGCTGCCCAGTTTCCAAGCTTACTTTATTGTGTTTCAACAGTATTTCTCAACCTGGGTTCCACAAACGCATTATGTTAACCAATTTAGTTTTATGCTGTGGCTGTTTGTTTGAAAACGTTGAAGATAATTTGATCACGGTCAAGGTATTCGCGAGCCGTGCACGAATTCCTTTTGGCAACATAAGGTCCGATAAAGTAAATGAATGGCGATTGACTCACTTGTAACTCGTGTGCGCTACTGGACTGGTTCTGGCTGACTCGATGGAACTTTGTAAGCGAGGTAAAAGGCAGTCATAACCTCAGACAGAAGGTTGGAGTCTACCAGGTATGAGGTAACTGCACTAATAATTATTTTGTTAGTTTCACTACCAAGTCAAACTTGGTGATGTTCCTTAATTCGCTTAGCCAAACAACTCATGCTATTCCGATACACAACAGCAAGAAAGTGAGTGCAAAAGGATTAATTGATCACAAACAAGTTTCCTCAACTTTTAATCCGAGCATTTTCCTAATAGATAACCACCTTCTCGAGATGGTCGCTAAAAACGTTTGTCTGCCCGAGTGGTAGAGTAATGAACCGGAACAGAAGTCATTTAAGCAACCAAATCGAAATTGTTGGTTGGGCTAGAGCAAATAGTCACTAGTATGGGGATTGGAGTGTGTAAAATATAATATACTGTTCACTTGAGGTATCTCGTATAACACTTTATTACTGATATGGTGTATGTAATGTAATAATATGCTGACAATGAATGAAATATGTAGCATTGTAAAATATCCACAACAAATTTAGTACGAATGTAGTCAAACAGTTTCAGCGTCCTGTTTAATATGTTGCTGATGAACAGATTGAGAATAAAACAACGTTTGGAGCAAGTTTTAATACTCTAGGTTTCAACCACCTCGGGTGGCCTTCCTCAAGAAAGTTGTAACCGATTACAACATTACTAAAGAAGGCCACCCGAGGTGGTTGAAACTTAGAGCATTACAACTTGCTTCTAAAGTTGTGTTAATCTGTTCGTCACTGTGTAGCATTATATTTGTGATTTATTCATATTGGAATGTTCAAAATACTTCCAGGTATGCCTTTCCATAAATTTCGCTCATTAACAAAAGCTAACGTACACGGGGAAGTATGGGATACACGCTCTATGATACAACACCAATAATGATACCAGGCATGTAGCGTTCAACTACCTGAACAGAGGTTTCATAAGCTAAGTCAGCATGTGATGCAAATTTTCCGGCAAGTAAATGTGTTTGATGAAAAACGACACTCAACCCATTGGAGTGTACAACTGAGAAATGTATAAACCTTCTGGTGTAACCCAGAGCGATGTAGCCATTTGTGAAAAGTACACATGAATCTAAAATGTTCAGTTCATAATCTCACTATGACCGGAAGTAATTTGTGTTCGAACTTTTGAGTTAGGCATCAGTGTACGTTTACATAGGAGCATACAAATCGGGCCTCGTGTATGGTTATCTGTTTTCACCATTATCTCGAAAGTAGGGCAATTATCTAATCCAGTTCTGGGAGTTTATAATGATGAAATGCATACGTCTGAACGCTTTCGAATGTTTGTTATAAAAGCGGCAGTTGTTTGATATTGCAGTGAACGTAACCTGCTCACTGTTCCGCTAGAAAATGAACCAGGTATGTCTCTTTAGAGATCGTTTTTGGTGACTCAGCTTGATGAAGATAATGAGATTTTCAATGTTTTATTTCCCTTTTTCATTTCAGCTTATTTTTGTTCTGTTAGCTACTATGCTTAACTATTCAGTGAATGCTCAGTACAACCAGAATTGTATCGATGATTGTCGTAGCAATTTTTTCGCATGTAACGACGTGTGCTGGATGAGTCGGATGGGACGGAGGGCGTGTTACGAATACTGCGCAGAAACTCTAACCGAATGTCTTCGAGAAATATGCCATGCCGACCCAAGTCTAGTACCTATCCCTCTTCCGATAGTTTGAAAAGACCTGTATTATTTGTTTTGTCTTTGTGTGAACTAAAGAACTTTTAACAAACTCCAGTTTTATTGTGTTATAGAAAGAGCCAGTAAGCTGTATTCAGTCAACGGTTTATAGCTTTGAATGTTACTGATGTAAGCCAGTGAAATGGGAAATAATTTTGCACCCGATCTGCTTCACTCATCCATCACGTAAAAAACTGGTATTTGTGTCCTGACCATTTTTATGAACACTACGTTTAAGTCTCTTAGCCTTGTATTCACTTGTATTGCCCACAGGCATTGGTTGTTCTGGAACCGCTGACCAAAAACGAACACTGAAAATAAGTTTAATATACCAAGTTCCTGTTGAATTAATCACAACACCAGTTTATTGTTACCGCTTTAGGTGATTATAGGCGAAAGAGAAAATAGTAACGTACTACTCGAATTGCAAGTTTCCTTTTTGTCAGAAAAATGAAAAAAAACGTTCAGGAAGCTTATGTGATCAATTCACGAATAATCAACTAATTTGCAATCGTTTTGTGTTCGTCACAACGGTTACTAGTAAAGCAGAGAAGCTTCGTGGGTAGTTCTAAGAGAAGGTTTGTGAGTCACAACAAACGTTATCCATTTTCTTATACTGTCTCACGGTATAGTATCATATAACACCTCGTGAAGATTGTGAGACAAACCAGAGTAAGGTCTCTCGGTATAGTTACCCTACAATAGCTGCATAAACATTGGTGGAATAATTAGTCTACAAATAGTGATAGAAGCAAACAGAATTTTCTGTATTCAAGCCTGTCTACCACATAAAATCTAGAGTTCAATAGTTCAAACAAAAGTCTGTTGAGTTCTCTTCAACGTACACCTGGACTGTTAGCTCTGTAGATCTAGGAAGATAATACTGCAGCTTTTGTTCATTTGACATGAGAATTCGGTAAAAACGTTTGGTCGACCGGAATATGAAAGCCGGATGTGTAAGGACTGTCCAGAAAACCCACAAACCCAATGTCTCAATCCGACCCGTTATGCCCATGTGTAAGGCATCGCAGCATATAGTGACCCGTTGGCTTGCTGAATTGAGTGAACCAATAAGAAAACAAGTCAGTAAGTACAGTGTGAAAGAGAGTTGAGGAGTTGCTAACTGTGTAGACAATTTAAATGTCCGAGTTAAACCGATGTGTTCAGCTAATGTGACGTCCGTGTTCATTAACAGTCCGCTTCATGGAACAGTTGTCAGCGTTCTCGAATGGGTTGCAAGCAACAGTGCTCCATTTCCCATGCCGGTTTTCGAACTGAAATCCTTGTTAATTTCGTGTACCCACAGTGTCAGACTCAATTTAAGGACACAGTTTTTGACAAGTGGACAGGATTGCAATGGTCAGTCTGCTGGGTTCACCTCTGGCTGATTTCTTCATGGCTAATTTAGAATCCACATTATACGAAAGCATGTCAGAAATATTGCTATACGGACGCTACGTGGATGATGTTCTACACACTTCTGAGAGCTCAAGTGACTCAGATCCGGTAACTTAGAAGAGACCCAATTGTGAAAAATCCAGACTTCGGCTGAATTCGAACCAGCGATCGAGAAATCCTGCTGGGGTAGTCAACCGGCTGGACCATTTGGTGGATTCCATATGACACAGTTGGTTTGGTGGGTAACTTGGCCCAAATTTGACATTTCTGAGCTTCCAGCGTAGCTCCGTAGCTCAACTGTTAGAGCATTTGCCGGTTTTCGGCTGGTTCGAATTCAGCCGAAGTCCACATTCTTCGTTTGAAATTAGTTGCTTGTCCGTGTATGATCAGGATGTGTAAACTGTCACTCCGGAGAACTTCACAAGAATTGCATGAAAGAAACCAAGTGTTAAAATGGCTCATCATAATTACGTTTAGAGTTCATGGATATGCATGAACTTTCGTGGTGATATCAGATTATCAGCGGTAGGCTGAAAGTCACTGAATAGAACTGGGGCGTTAAGTTCGTTTCCTTAATGCGGTGAGATATTTTTTAACAGTTTCCGCGCTATTCAGGATCGTCCGCAGGTTTATGATGCAAAACTAGGGGCCACGTAGAGGACCTTTTGTAAAGACTAATTCACTACATACCGTTACACGCAAACGAGAACGAACTTGCCACCGAAACTAGTATGCTGTTCGTCCTAAGGTCTTCAATTATTAGTGATCTGTCTTTGTAAAACGCAAACGTTCGCGAATGTTACAGTTCAACATGCACGTTTGTATGTCGAATTTCGCGTCCAGTGTGTTGGGGATGAAAAAGGAGTATTGCATTTGACAGGGAATCAAAAACGTCTAGTATAAAAATGCACAGGGAATTCACTGAATTTCACTGACGGATACATAATTTTCATGCGGCTGTAAGGTTCCCTGATTTTTACGGACTATTTTAACAGGCAGTCTGTGTGAGGCCCGATATTTCTGGGTGAAACATTCTTGAAGATAAGTGGCATCGTTTCCACAAGCACAACTTCCATGAGCCGGTGATAACAAGCCTTCCCAAGAAAGGTTTGCTGGTGCATGTGTAAAATAAGTGTTTCAAACGTTTCATTCAGAATTCGGCCGCCTTTCTTTTTGCTGTGTGATTCTGAATATGTACGATACTGACTCAGGTAGGAACTGTTCGCATTTCGGTCGAGCGTGTTCAACCGCTAATCACACAGGTAGTCCTGTGACTTTCATGAACTAGTTTGCATGACTTCCATGTGTGAAACACAAACAAGCGTCAATCACCACTTTCTCTACCCACTCAAAGATACCGCTTACTCGGAGATATAATTTCATAATCAACGCTCAAACGTACCACCCAAAGCGGTTTTGTTTAATCATCAATTTGTTGCACTTACTTCTAATGTTTTTCCAATAGGACAGCTTTGTTATGGTGCTCTATGCAGGGGCTGGTAATCTCATTCGAATTTGTTATTTATGTTACCTGCTGAAGCACTATACCCGCGTAACGCCTAACCCAGAAGCGATATGTAATACGAAGACCAAATATTCATTACGAGGAATACACAAATGTCTCCAGACAGCCGCATAGAGCATCCTGATCCACATTGCTACTCCTGATCTCTACTACTACCTTGACGTAGTGGTCGGGCTTGTGTACTGTTCTGATACGGTGGGCTATGCTGGCTAAGACTCTGGCTATTCCAGGTGCAATTTTGTCAGACAGGCCAAAGGGAGGCAATCATACAAAAAGCAGTTACACTCATAGGACTGTATTTCACACCACTGACTGCGTGGGATATCTTAGGTAGTGAGGCACAATCATATGGGTATATAACATAACTGTTGTTATAGTGGAAGCATTGCTATCTCCCGTATCAGCACAGCAGTGCTCAGAACCAGACATAATGCCATGTTCATTGCGCCCTGGAGTCAGGCAAGCATTTCACTGCCAGATGAGTCAGACTTTTGAGTCACTGACTCTGGGTAGAGTCTTTCAAGAAAACGCTGTATCCTGTTATCTAAAAGGTCAAACGTTCGAGTTAAAGACTCGAGGTAAGGTCTCTCATGTTAATCCTTGTCCGCCGCTTAAAACATCGAGGAATTATTAGAAGATATGCTTCTCAAAACAGTGACAGTGACACTGTTCATCCATTACGACTTTCACTTACTTTGCCTCAAACTACCCACCTCCCAGTGTCCTCGGGTACTACTTGTTCTCTAAAGCCAAGACAACTGGTAAACAGTGGCGCCTTCAATATCAGCACCTTCCGACAATTCGGTCAACAAGCTGTTCTGGCAATTACTGTCCCAAGTCCGGAGCTTCACGACTGCTTCGTGTTTAAGAAGCGAGTCTACGACTCCAGAAACGGTATTCACTTGAGCTCGCCCCTAGATAACTGTCTTTCCAAGCGCCTCTCTCAGGGTCTCCGATGAAGCCAAAACCGAATCTCGTGGTCAAGCTGGGGGTAGGAATCGCACTGCGTTCCAGATCAGAACAACCTTTGCTTGATTTAATCCCAGTAAACAGATGCTGTCGGACTCAATATATTGGTTAAAGTCTGTCGACGTAAATCAGAACACCGTCGCTTATTCAGTACGTCAGCGTATGCTCCAACGGACGACTGTTTGGATGCTACCAAGGATGCGTTCTCTGACGCCATAGTTGAAATTCTAGGACAACCGAAACATTTGGGCATCATCATATTAGCAGGCGGGTTGAATGCTCAACTTGATCTTCTTTAGCCAGGGGATAAGCTGCTGGGAGATATGTTTGGTGTCCGAGCACAACTCACTGACAATGACGAAAGACTGCTGCAGCTGTACGCATCCCACGGTCTCTGTATGTCAAGCATCGTATTCCAACACAGCAAGAGGTACTGTGTCACACGGAGACCTCCGTGTGCTTCTCAGCCGTCGACACAGCTCGGTCATATTGTAGTGAGGAGATACGGTCGCACCATACTACTCACACCACTATTCAGTAGCAGCATGGATCGAGATGATCGCGGATCGAGATAATCGCGTGATAAATACGACAGAGATACGGGATGGATCGTTGGAGG